>CAIGRN010183137.1:0-17500 GCA_903798345.1 Fraxinus anomala | reverse complement strand
CCTCTCTCTCTGCTCTCCTTGCTTTCACTAAGGAACTGCCCTTAAGTATGACTCTAAGGGCTCTGCCTTAGAATGAGTTAGATTTCCTGTGCTAGCAAGAAGAAAAAAGAAGGAATGGGATAGACAACGCCATCTCTCCCTCTCACTATACACCTTGCTCAGATCTTCCCCCGGCCGTCTCATTCCTACCTTTTGGTACTAGCTCTCTGGCTCTACCACGGGCGAATTCCAACCCTCACTGTACCCCCCACATCTTCCTTCTCCCTGGTTACACGCTCATGGGATTGGTTGAAAGAAAGAGTCTTACTCATCTAGTTTCCCCGCGAAGTACTTATGTGAAATGGAGGCAGTTTCAGCTTACTCCCCGTCTCACCTGTGGATGCGTACTTTGCCTGCTCTGTGGTCTCGTGCGCGGCCAACGACTAAGGAGTTTAGTCTTAATAAATAGCTTGGGAGCTCTAGGAGTCGGAGTCCCCTGTGAAAGGAACGGAGTTGGGTCCTACGCCTAAATCGGATGGTGACTAGATTCATTCCGTAGCACGGGATTCTGTAACAGCAAAAACAAAGACCCTCACTACCGGATCAACAGGAGATCCCGCATTTCAATCTGAGAAAGAAAGAGAGTCTCTCCCTAAAGTCTCATCCCACGGGCACATCTTGACTATGAAAAGCAGAGAGATAGATCACGCCTAAAAGCTGCCATTTCTATTCAATACGATACCACCTTCCTTCCCACTTGAAATGGATTCAACAAAAGCTTCTTTCCTCTCGGCATAAGCGGTCTTAGCTTTTCCTGTTCACGACTCCGATCTTCTCTCTCTGGTACCTTCATCTATCTTTCAGTCTCTTTTTCTTCACGGTTATGTCTTAATGTAATAAAAAGAAAAGGATCTAATTGCTTTCTTAGCTTAGTCATCACATCACTGGCACAACCTGAGGGCTAAGTAGCGTCTACAAGGCAGGTACTCTATACATCGTCGTTTTACCACTTAGCAGAGTCCTTTCCTTCTCAGTATATATGGCGCACGATGATTCCACATATCGAGGAGTGATCTCGCCGATTGCATCAACTATGCTTCGGAATGGGAGGTCTATGGGGTGGATGGGGGGGCCGTGAAAGAAAGAATAATAGCCATCAGTCTCGACGGAAGAGAGAGGATAAAACTAACAAGAAAAGCCAGATGGAAGAAAATCTGTGCTAGAGCATCTCAACCGGGAGTGGAAACTGGTACCAGAAATGGATGGGATTCCGAAAAGGAAGGGGGATGAGCCGGGCTAGTCAGTCCTCGTCTCGCTCTTTTTATCTTTTGTGGGTAGAAGAGAAGGAAAAGGAAGAAAAGCTTCCATTCCCCAACCTCCTTTTCCTTATTTTTCTGAACTTCGACCTCTCCTTCTTCAGTTTGAGGCAAGGTTCGTGCTCCGGTAACGCATGGCTTGAATCCGTAGTCAGCGGAGGTGCTTGTAACGGAATTCCGTCCATTTCGGGAACGTGTTCGCGGTAAGGTAATAAGAATTTCATTCTCACTCAAATCCGCAGACCACCCCCCCTACCAATAAAGCCAGGAAGTTTCACAACCTGAGAACCGTGATAATCGATCCTCAAATGAGAGTAGAGGTTTTTCATTCCCTTTCCGAAAAACTAAGACTACATTCGAGTAGGCATGCCAAGAGCAGTTTCCAGTTATTGACCCTGAACAAAAACATGAACCCGTAAAAAAGGGTAAGCGTTTCCTATCGAATGATTCCATTTTTGATGACGAAGGGGGCTTACCCTCAACAACTCAGTTGAGACACTGAATACCTCTCTGGCTTGAACGTCTGCCACTTGCTCTTGAATGAATCCACCTTACACTATAACACTACTGGATCTCGATCTAAGAGAAAACACTTTCTTTTTGAAGTGGAAGAAAGGATTGTGTGAGAGATTGGCTTGGGATAAAGATCCTATGCTTGTAAAATTTCTCTTATGTGAGCACTCTTCGTAAAGAGAGGCATTTGCAGATTGAGGGATAGAGCTCTTGGAAAGCAGTCGTATCCATCTAAGATAAGAAAGCATTTTGACTCCCTTCCGGCGGAAAGCCCTTTCCAGATGGAGTAGTGCATCTCTCTCTTGAAAGCCCGCTCTAACGATAGGGTCGTAGTGAATTGAGCTCTTTAGAAAGGTACGAGTGGAAGACTTTCCACGTAAGAGCTACATAAAAGGAGCGAGAAAGAGAGAGCGTAATACTTGTCTTTACGCGAGCAAGGAGAGGTTAAGCCCTTGAACCAGTTTAGTTTGATAGAACCAGGTGAAAGCGCTAACTTCACTTCAGTTTTTCGGACTGGTTAAATAAATATATCAAAAAGCTTTGTTCTTTTAGAAAGAGGGAAAGCTAGTGGTTCGCGATCTACCAGTGTACTGTATGGTTCCTTAAACTTTTAGCCCAGTTGTCAATCTTATCTTTTTGCGCTAGCAATGAGTAGGAGGGGCCCTCGCCACTAGGAAGAGTCAGTCTGTAAGACCTATAGGGCAATTAGCGACAGTTTTTTTATCTTACTAAAAAAAAACCACAGGTCAAAACTTAAGACTGACTATAATGATCTTTTCTTCAGAAGATTCAAGATATCAGAAGTGAGAATGTGGCATTTTCCTTATGTCAGGCTGATTTGGTTGGGCGAATCCACCGACTCCTTCATCTGGCTGAGGAGGCGGATTATCGATAGGGGGCTAGCTTGCTTCCACTGGCGGCGGGATTCTAGGTATACCTGATCTCGTCAGAGAGATGGCGGGTTCATACCGTTGTTTTCGGGGAAATGGGTGGACGTGGTGGCCGAATTCCATATCAGCTGTGGTGGTTTGCACAGCGATTTGAGTCCTCCATTTTTCTTCTCGTCGGTTGAAGTATTCTACTACAACGAAGAAGGGGGTTAAAAGCATTGAAATCAAAGATTTTTATAATTCATAAAAGGAGGTTTGAGTTCTTCAAGAAGTAAGAGCAAGAACCAGGGCCAAGTCGCAGCAATCACTCTGTGGAAAGTAAGGGATGGATATGAAACGGCATAAGAAGATTTTGCAGATTAAGAAGTTTCAGTTTCCAAGCAAAATTTCTTTCACTTTCATGATGATCATCAAGAAGAGAACTGCAATCCCATTCTGTTTTGGTGTCTTCCTAACAGTGCGGTGTCTCACTCTTCCTTCTTGCAGAACTCATCCAATTCACCTGAGCAATATTCAAAACATTATCAATCCTGAAACGCTTCATTTTCTTTCCAATCTGCTTTTCAATAAGCGTCTTCCATTGCTTTCAGGTGAAAAAGTCACTCTTGTTGCCGGCTTTCTGTAGGTCAGGGGTCGCCCTTTGCCTTGTACCAGTAATGTGCTTTCTTCGAAGCCAGTCGTGCCTAAGGTAAGGGGAACGATTTTCTCTTTGCCGTTAAGCCGGCGGCTAGGCTGGTTGTTTAATACGCGACATAGGATAAAGAAAGAGGAGTTTTTGAGCTAAAGGGAGGCCGGTTATCTTATTCGCAAGGAAGTGAGAATCAAAAGAGAATTAAATGGCTAAAGCCCATTCCAGGAATCAGAACTGGAACAAGAAACCAAACCCGATCCCCATGCTTACCCAATAACTCGGTTTATTTGACTTAGGCACTGACGGCGGTAGCCCCGCGCCGAGCTGACAGACCAATAAGAACAAAGGTGCCGCCCTAAAGTAAAGGGAATTTAGGGCTCTCAGTTCCAAAAGTATTCTACAACTTGGCTGGCCGAAGACCAAGCCCGAACAAGACCCCAGTCGTCATACCAGCATCCGATCCTCCAATTCCCAATTCCCCAAGCCTCGAGGGAACAGACCTATGAAAGCCTTTCGCTAGGGACTGACTAATAGCTTCACTTGCGATTCTCCCTGTTCTATTGCCCAGTTGCCGATCCACTTATAACAAGTGTGCCATGGTTAGATGTTCCTACGATCATCTCCTCGCCTTATAGAACACGCATCCCTTGGATCGCCTTATGTTGCTGCCTTTCATTGGCTCCAGATAAGTCGAACATATAAGATCTTTCGCTTTCGTTAGCAAACTAACCTGTGCTAGCAAGAAGAAAAAAGAAGGAATGGCGGGATGCTAAAGAGATGGCTATGGCTATGAGACTAGTGCAATCAGGTAATCGACCAAGTAATCCACATACATGATAAAAGAGCATTCCTGCCCTAGTGTACTTATCCCCTGGCATAAAAGATAAAAATGACAAGGTATTTTGAAATCCACAGTAAGGATTGCCGCTTAGTCCAAGAGCAAACAAGGGGCGACTTTGAATGTATAGAATGCACCTTAGCAGGAGACCGGCAATATACCATATCAGAGGTTGTGGGCTACCCTGAAAGGAGTAGCTACCCAGTGCGATAGCTTGCTTTTACTAATACTGGACCAACTTCTTTACTCTCCGTGATCGACATCGAAAGAATAAGGTCTTTAGTTCTTTAATTGAAGGTGTCGCTACTGAAGCCCGATAGATCTCGTTCTAAACGAAAGGACTTGACCCGCAGAGTGTGAGGGGTTCTCGGGGGGAAGTATTGGCAGTTGATATCCTTGTTAGCACGTCCGGTCTTCGACACACGGATCTGTTTATAGAGTTTCTTCCTTTCTTAGCCTGCTTAGGGCTGCCTTAGGGGGGGGATCTATTACTTGATACTTGAAAGTCTAGCTGCTCCCTTACCTATAAGGGTTGTAAGCATTCCAGTCTCCCTTGTTCGGAAAGATGTTCACTCGTTAACTTCCTAGCTGCATCACCTCTTGTTATACGCGAAGAAAGCTCTTTGCCAGACACTCACTTAACTGCGGAGCTGCAGGTGCGTATGAATATTAATAGTGATACGTAGTGAATCTTTCCTAAAGCCTGGCTTTGAGCCTTCCTTTAATGTGGCACTGAACCCTGGCAGAGATCTTCTTTTGAACAGGAAAATTTCCGTTGATGGAATCTCTCCGTACGAACCTTTCTATGCCCGACGCACTGAGCTTGGAAAGACTGAATGCCTTGATTCTTCCTCTTCTCCTCTCCTGGAACTAGAATGGAATGACTTGCGTATAGAAAGAAAGTGTCAGTCAACGTAAGGTTTTCAGCTTCAGGCAATCCCTGCGGGGCTTCCTGGGTAAGGGACGAGACGACGTCTTAGAACTTCTTCTAGCTTCTCATCGTTAGAGGGTCTACTTTCTAACTGTCAAATTGGATGGTCCATTAGAACTACTAACCAGGGTGGAGATCCATTCAAGGCGATTCCCTATCCCTATCTGTCTCAAGACCTGGAAGGGAAACTACTGCACAGTCTCGAAAACAGAGCAACAATATACTCAGTCTTACATTCGTGGAATGAATAAGGGCAGATACCTTCGGATCCTAACACCAATTAGTGGCAGTCAATCGGACATTCGGATTACAAGGTTGATTCTCAAGCTGGGGCAGTGAGGTGGCGGAACTGTTAAAGCATTGGTTTTTGGTATCTGCATTCAAAGATTCCCTTTCTGGAGAGAGGTCTTTCAACCACAAGGCATAAGGACGATACAATAGGAACTAACACCCGACAGTGAGAGAGCAGCTCTTAAATAAAGTATATTGCTACTGCTGCAGCTGGGCATTCTAAAAGAAATCCTTTTCCCCATTCTTCAAAGAGAGTCTTTCGAAGGTCTGGTCTCGAAGTTGTAGCGTGAAGGTCGTCTGGGAATGAGGTTTCGCGACAAGAGTACAACTTCTATCCTGCTTCCCGGCTGGCCTATCTTTTCTTTCTTTTTGCCATGTTCAATTGGAGCACACCTTTCGCTAGGAAGGGATCAGTTACGAGTACGAAATGCTTTTCACATACAAGTCGGATAGCGCGATAAGGCAGTTACACTCCTCCGCCTGGCATTCCAGTTCAAATACTAGTGAGGTTTTTATCCCTCATGTCATGCGTGAAAATAGTAAGGACCTTGCCTACGCCAATCTAAAAGACCAACTCGTGGTCGTTAAGAAAGCGAAGGGGCCCTCCTTCGTTGAGAGGACGATGAAAGAACTCTTTCAAAGGTGGGAGCTCCAGTTTAACACACACATTCAGTTAAAGAAGGCAACCTTGGCTCTAATAAGCCTCCTCCGCTACAGATACAGGAGAATGCGGCTAGTTGGAAGTGAGTTTTCTTGCTTTGGAAAGAAAGTCATTCAGGAAGAACTCCTAAGTCAGCTAGGCTAAGGCCGGTAAAGAGCTTCTTTCGCTCCTACCCTTAAAGGCGAGGCTGTAACATCGCTTTCAGACAGAAAACCCTTTCAGAAAAAGACCGAAGTAGGGTTGCACCCTAAATTCTATGATTTTAAACCCCATCTGAGGAGCTTTCTTTGTCATAATCTTTAGCCGGGTATTTCCGTTCTGGAACAGCCAGTCAGTGATCCCACCTCTAAAGGGTTAGGCGAGCAGCCTTTTTTCCCTTATTATTGAGAGCACTAGCTCAGCAGCAAGAAAGAAAGCTCCAAAACCAGTAAGGACAGGACGGAAAGGAGAAAAGAACAGCTATCACTTCATAAACTCAGGTTTACCAATGCCCTCCCCTCCCATAGTGATAGGGACTTCGGCAACCCTTTCATCAAGAGCTGGAGGGTCCGTACCCATTAATTGGTGTTTGGAGACATAGATCCTTGTTCCCCCTATCGACTGATTCTAAGGTTCGGAAAAGGACGCTTTTGACATCAACTTTTGGAGTTCCGAGCAGGGATTGCGTAAATCAATGAAGTCAAGAAGTCACAGTCCGGGTCCAGGTGGGAAACTCATACCAGTACTTGGAAAACTCTAACGCCTCAAGAGAAGCTCTTTCTTCTTTTTACTTAGGAGCACCCTTTTGCTAAGCTGGGAAAACCATGTTTGTTGATACTGGCACACCAGAAAAAGAGTAACTCCTCAAGGTAGGTAAGCGACTGGAAGAGTATTTTGAAGGCTTTCAGCAGAAGGTCTGCTAAACAAGTATGTATGACCATCAGAATCAATGTCCGACTTCAAACCGACTTGGCTTTTGAGCCTTCCTTTCCTGACCCAACTCGGATCAGTTGGCAAGTCGAATCCCACAGACAGGTACTTTTTTTTATTTACTACAAACTCAAAGAAAAAGGATCTCGTAAATCATTTTCATAAAGAGGGTAAGCTTTCTAAAGACCTTTCCTTGTCTCAACAGGGACGCCAAGCAGACCTCGTCTAAGCTGTCCCACATGTGGGAATCCAATCTTTTGATAAGGGCTACCAAACATTGATCCACGGATTTTCTAAACTTAGCTTGTGAGCTAGACTTGCCTGTCTGATCATCATCTTTGAGACCAATCACGTAATCTTTTTTTTTTTTTAGTTTTTTTCCTGTAGGAAGGTGAAATTCTCGGTCATAGGTAAAGCTCTCGCTCCCGTCCCCCTACCCAAACTGTCACTCAAAGGAGACTTGTTATAATGAAAGCTATGCGCGGGGAAAGCTAATTTCCATTCTGTTGGTGCCTGATAGAGTGGCGCCCGTTTTACTATCATGAATTACTACTTCCCCTTTCATGTTCATGTTCAAGGCGATCATCGTTCCTTCAAAGTCCACTCCGACGCCTCCAGGGACTATTTCGCCCCTCAAGGGATCTCTTTCGTCAAGTACGTACGTGTAGGATTCGTAATCATCGTATTCATCTCCAGTAGATTGAGGGCTAACCCCTTCCAAGGGTCTCAACGTGGATAACAGAGGGGTAGGCTTGATGATCCAGCCTTTCCAGCAAGCATATTCCAGCCCCGGGATTCTTTCCTCGAGTTGTGGGAAGACTATCTTTTCCAGAAGGAACCGCAGTAAGACAAGGCCCAAGGGGGAGAAGTTGGCGAAGCCTGCCAGGTTTCTCAGTTCTTCTTCTCCCCATTCTTCCAATTCACCGCTATTCCTAATCGTCGGCATTTCTAAGAATGCGGAAACCCAATCTAAGACCTCGGGATGTAAGATGTAAGTGAAGCTCAAGTCGTTCCAAAAGGGTTAGGTGGTCCGCGCTCATGTGAATGTGGTGAATATCAATTAGATCGATCTTTGCGAGTGGGCCTAGCCTATTGTTCCAGTCCAGGACCCGACTCCAAAAAGAAATTTCACTATTATCTTCCTCTTGAAAATAGTTAGAAGATGAGGAAGGCAGTTTCTGATTCAAGACGGCACCGAGAGCCCTACAGACGAGTTCATCCCTTGGTTCAGCCACAAGCACAGTTCTATCCGGTACCACGGGGTTGCCATCCGACCCCATATTCAATTTTTAAGCGCTTTCGACGAGAGATCCAGTACTGAATCATAAAAAGGATGCAAACTGAAAGGGTCAAAAGGAGATTGAACCTCCTTTAAAGGAGAGAATGAATAGGAGCCATTCAACAAGTCCCCTTGAATTTGTAATATGTCACTATCACTAAGGTGAATGTTCTCACGATCACGAGTAAAGATGTTCTCGACTTCAAAAACTACAGCCCCAATACCACGACTGTTATGGCTTAAATAGCGACTCTTATAACTAGAAAAAAGAATTAGGAAAAAACTCTCAAGTTGTTTTCTAGTAACTGTAGGAGTCGTTAGTTCCGCTGCTCTGGGAGAGAATTCCATCATGAAATTCAAGATCGAGTCAAGCAGGAAGTTCAAGGCGGAGGACTTCGATTGGTAAACCGAGTCACGACCGAGTGAGGATCTTACTCTTCCTGAGTCATCTCGACTAAATGGAACTGTCTAATCTTACTCTCAGGAAGTTAATTCCCCGATCAGATGATATAATCGTCTTCAAACAGCCTTCCCGTGCATACTATATCTTGTAGCAAGCTTCTTACTTACTGCTAGCCAATAACAAGACTTTCATATCCTCATCTAGGGGGTTACACATGATTATGAAAAGTGGAAATTGCATTAAGTGATGACAGAACACTACCTGGCCTCTAATAAAGTAGCTTAGTTCAATCATACCACTCTTGTACATGTTATGGGAGTCTAGCTCGCTCTGCCCTTGTCCAGTAACCATTCTGAGGGGGCCAAGGAACTAGGGGAAAGTGAGAGAATGAAAAAGAGATGCCTGCTGTACAAGACGGCTGTCATTTGCGGAAGCAAATCATTGGTGTGCTCACCCAACGGGGTCTGTCTTACGAAACTACTTCGGTCGCTAACTCGGTGCCCTTAAGGGTATGGTACCTTCTTAGCATGCTATACTATACGACGACGTGGCTCCAAACGGGGGAACTCGGTTGTTAGGGAACAGTAGCAGTCAGTAAGGCTTTACAAGGAAAAAGGAGCAAAAGGGCGAGGTTTTTCGCGGGGCATCCCATACTTCATTTTCTTCTTGCAGTCGGAAATACGGGATGAGGAGAGAACTACTTTTTCAAAAAACTCTAACTGCAAGCAACTGAGATAAAGGAAAGTGATTTGGTCTAAGTCGAGATTGGGTTGGTGTTCCGTTTACCTTAGTAAAGATCGAAAAGAATGCATTGCATTCCAAGTGAGATGTCCAAGATAAAAGGAACGAGGGGAAGACTCCACGAATGAAGAGAAGTTTTCATCCCAGGTTGAGAAAACAACTCATCTGGGACTAGTTTAAGATCCCTGGGCCTCCTTTCCTTCCTTAGGAAGTCGAGAATTACACCACTTATATATGGATTGAGAAGACGGCCCCGCCTAATCCAAAGATTGAACGGCATTTCCATCTTAATCCACATCGCCCAGAGGCGCCCATAGTGCGCCGACCGGTGATGGTCCAAGCGTGCCAAAAGACGGTAATTAGCACCAGCCACCCGAGCAAGGGTAGAAAACCGCTGGAAAGGGTACTTCATATGAACCGCCATGGATCCACATGGATGGTGGGAGTTTCAAAAACTCCGAATTGAGATAGGAGAGAGATCTTTTCTCAATTCCCTAACCCTGAAGCATTTAGCAAACTCCGCAGAACCGATCAAGGACTTTTGAGAACTTATTGTTACCCCCAATCCACCCAAAGCAGATTCATAGACTTTGGCGACTTCCTGATCGGCAATGACAACATCATCACCGAGTACCGCGTACGATGTAAAGCGTACACCAGGGTGCACCTGTTCCGTACACCACCACATTAATATATGGTGTGATAGCGCGAAAGTAGGCCAAGAACCGTGATATCCCAACGGCTGCCCTGCCACAAAGCATACTTGAGAGAACCTTCGTTTAAGTTTAACAACAAAGATATTGCATGCAAATGCAGAATTAACCACACTTGAGGCAAAGGAGCGGTCAAATAGGTACTGCACCACCTCAAAACAGAAAGACTAAAGGCCAACGATCAGTGGCCAACTTTAAGTCAAAGGAGAAAGAGTGCCTACTGCCAACCAGTCGATCAAAAGGCTGTGTTTGGTTAAAAGTCCCATCTTGGGGGAGACGTCTTAAGACCTCCGCCACCCAAACATGTAAGGGGTGTAACAACCTCTGATTAAGGTAGTTCCCAATGGCGAATAGAAGGCTTTTGCCACCTCCCTCAACAACCTGACCTAGTCGGCCCATCTTCCGAGGTTTTTGTTCTGCTGATAGCTCTTTTAAAGAAGAGGACACAGTCCTCCTGAATTTCATTTCATCCATACAGGAGAATGCATCATTCTTTTCGCAGAATGGAAACAAACCCGATTCGCTCTGGCCATAATAGACCTTGAGTAACCGGGTATCCACTGGTACGCATCACCTGGATCATGTAAGAGAAAGAATCCACTTCAAAAGCGAGAGACGGAAAACATGACCTAGCTTTCGCCAGCGCCTTCGGACCCCTCCTGTTGACAAATTTCTCAACCGGGTTGGAAGAGCCTTCCAGGTAGGCACCCACGACATCCTACCAGGCACTCCTTGGTTGATAACACACAAATTCTTCCCTACAGTCTTAATTCTGTCTTTCTGCAACAGTAAGAGAAGGAAATCGTAGATAGCAGAATACCGGGAATATCAAGACTATTGGGATAACAGCAATATTGCATATTGCCTAGATGTTAGCAGTTGAATGTGGTTGAATGCGCTCCCCGTTAACTCTTGTTCTTAGAGCTAGGAGTTGAAGAGTGAGATAGCCGTGTCAGTTTGAATGTTTACCGAAGGGCTAGGCTAAAGGAAGGATTCCCCATTTTCAGGCTTACCGAGTGGGAATAGCAGTCAATCTGAGATTGCTTAAATCTCATCTCATAAATAAGACTACCTCCCCGGGGCAGCAGGAAGTATGGTGTAGGGACCCCTCTTTTCTCTCCCTTAAAGCCCTTTATAGATTTCGAGTCGGGAATAGAGCAGTGGCTTATTCAGCGCTATATCACAATTCATTCATTCTCGGGCATAGCTGTTCACGAAAGGTGGCATGGGACATCTGTCGGCGGCGGGAGTCAACCATCCGAGCGAGAGTTCAGACCAATCCCATTCATCAATCCCTTCCTAACTCTGCTCTAGCTCTAGGAAAGATCATCGAACTCATTGGATTGGTATCTGGATTTGATGAGGGTTGAAATTGAAGTTGGTTCAAAAAAAGCTATAATACCGGACTAGTGAAGGTTGCCATTAGTCGGGAATGAGCGAGAAGAGAGGGCTTCAAGCCTAGAAAAGTCGGCGAATCCGCTTTTCTTTTAAATAGAAGCAAGAAGCTGTCCAGAGTAGAGTTAGGGGAAAGCGAGCTTAGTCCAGTTACAGGTTACAGGTAAGCTCATGAATGCCTTATTAGAGTGAATACCTCTTTCAAGTGAGTGAAGTTAGATGAGGGGAATGCTCTAGGTAACCAGTCAGTCGACAGGGGTGTTACCCCCTAAACCACTAAAAAAGGTCTTCCATTAGCATCACTATCATGTAAGCAAATCCATTGACAAGCGTCATAGGTAGATCGACTCTATGCCTTCTTGCTTTAGGATTAGGAAAGGTAAACTGTAGTCTTATTGAAAGGTAGGCATTAACTCTAGCCTTCCCACTCTATCCGCTTCAACACTAGCACCGGAAAGAATCCATCATGTATGGTTTAAGCCTCGTGCTTAACAATAGCTAGTCCTACCTCCGGTCCAGCAGTATAGCATATCCGCTTAAACTCTAGGACTTCCCTTCCCACCATAGAGAGAAAAAAAAGTAAATGTTTGCTTTTAGCCCTTCCCTTAAGCAGTTCCGCCCTAGCAGTTGTTATAAGACTTGCATCTAAAGCAAAAGGGATTGGGGCTGTTTTGTCGTTTTAATATGCTTAAGACTCCCATGTTGCAAAACCATGGATTTAACAAACAAAAACGTGGATTTCCCTCTGATTTCTCGTTCGGGCGATACAACTACTATCTCCCGATCGCTAAGGGTTAAGGTTTGTTCTATTCGTTCAATGCCTTCTTTCGAGGGAGGGTATGGGCTTCCTTTTGTATGCTCCCGTCTCGTCTAAGGGTTCCCTTTCTTTCTTTTGCTTCTTCTTTGATTGAAGGAAGGGCCACGTCCGAGGCACTGGCTTCCCCCTCAAGTCTTATAACTTCTAAGTCCCACGCCCAATGTGGGAATTAATGAATAAGTAGTTCTACCAATACCAGAGCTCCACTTGGATTATCGTAAAATGAAGTAAGCAAGCCAGGTCCACGACATCTGGTGAAAGTCTTCAATTTGAAATAAGCCCTTTCCCATCCATATGGGGATGAATGCTATCCTTCGTCACCTTCATTTTGAAGTTTCTTAGCTTTCCTGCTCTTGCAATAAGCGAGGGTGTCCTGGCCTAATAAGGTAAAAGAAAGACTGGGTGGCCGCTAAGAAGCGGAATCGAGAGCAGTCCCTGGACTGGACGTTTATAAGCTAGTAAAGTCTGGTGTAGGTCTTCCCCAGCTAGGAGTAGATAGAAAATTTCAGCCTTTTTCTCGGTTCGTGGGGGAGGACCCAAAAAAGCAAAGCAGAAAACAAATCCAATACAAATACTGAACAAGAAGCAGCCTACCAACCAGCTAATGAACTCCTTCGTATCAAAGCAAAATTGGCCTTCTCCACAGGGACTCAGTCTTGCTTCCATCGCCTTAGCCTTTGCTATGCCTCGTCTTCCCTTCTTCGGGCTAGGCACCTAAGAGCAAATTCTTTTCATGTGCAGCAGCATAGTCTTGGGTTTAGTCTAAAAATCCATTCACATCGATAGGGGGCAGGGAACCAATAAGAAGCATTTCCGGGCCTATCAGACTATAGCTTTCCCTTTCCGTGCGCATAGGGGATAAAATAAGTATTCATCAACACCTGACATCTTTCTTTTTGATTCAGCTCTATTTTTTATGTCACTTCCAGTGAAGAAAGGGTCGGGTATGTGCCGCTCATACCATCAGCGGATGGATTAATTACCAGTGGTTCCATGCCACCCAGCATCTTGCACTACACGTAGATCGGAAAATACGCTGTTTTATCAGAACTTGGTCCACCGGAAGCTCGTAGCACGCCCTCCCTCTGCTCGTTAGCAAGCAAGCCATCGTAAGAGACGCAGGAAAGCAAGCTTCAGAAGCAAAGGCGCAGACGAAAGACGTACATAAGACTTTTGATGAGAGATTACTTTCCTAACAGGTATTGCTAAGGTCCTCGTGCCATGCTTCGTCCCCTTTCGCAGCATTCTCCTAGAGGAAGGAAGATGGGCTTTCTGAACTGGCTTACTTCCTTGAATGTGCCTTTGGACGGTCTCTTTCTCTTTGCCTTGTCCTTGTAGGTATTTCATGCCGTTTCAGAGCAGTTCTTACGCTTCCAGACATGAGAGGAGAGATCTTAGAGGTCGGTTACCTTTTTCAACGGTATAACAGTAGCTACGGTATCTCAGTATGGCTGTACTGATGGCAGCTCTTTCTTTTTCTCCTTTTAGACTCGCTTAACTCAAGCTTGGCTTTGACCTGGCGAGTCGGACAGGGTATGAAGTTCTGTTCTGGATAAAGGCAGCGACAACGATTGATATAGGATTAATAACTGAGTTGAGTTTGCATTGGCTAGATTCAACTTTATGAAAAGATCATGAAAAGACTTCTGCTGAGATAAGTGAAGACCAACTTCAGTCCGATGAGCGTGAATACCAATAAAATCTTTCCTAAGTCCTTCATGGCATTTGTTTTTCCGAAAGACTGTAGGAGAGTAAAGTGGAAAGACTTCCTGTCAATCTAATGTCACCCACATATAAAAAAAGATCTCTATAGGAAGGTTAAATCAAGATGGAGCTATATGCCTTGGAGCAGAACAATCCAGAGCCAAGTAAGAAAGTACTCCACCTTTCTTCGCATGCCCTTTCCGCTTGTCCTCTTTTGCCCTACTCGAATGGGGATCACTACTCCCATAAGACAGCTATGATCGGGCAATAGCGTAGATACAGTAGAGCTCGCGCTTCTTTAATTCGATAGTTCGATAGTCGGAACTCTTGGCCTCTGAGTCCATATTAGTTTAGGTCTAACTCAAGAAATTGTGTAAGTGAAGTGAAGGCGGATCAAGCTTATACTCTGGTTTACCATTATGATTACTTCCTCTTATTTCTTCCTCCCTATTATTTTTTTAGTGATTAGCTACTACTTCAACCTTTAATTAGTATGTTGTTCTTACTATTACGTATTAGTATTCCTGAATGGGTATTCCTGAATTCGTATTATGTTGATACTTTTTCCAATGCTATTGAGTATTCTGCTTATTGATGTGCATGTCTTATCCTTAAATCTCCATCAAAGAAAGTCGAAATCCTAAACTAAAAAACTGCTCATTCTGAACGTTTTCCTTATGTCGCAGCAACCAGCTATCTAGAACTAGAAGAAGAAGGCGAGCTACCAGATGAGCTAACCAGCATACGAGATATGTTGAATAGAAGGAATGAAAGCGACGTACCGTATTGACCGGCGGGTTTTTTAATGAAAGAACTAAACCACCGCCCGCAGCTGCTCCTGCTCCTCCAACGCCAACGGCTACTGATTCTGATTGTGTCAGCCATTCCTTCCTAAGTCAGGAATGGCGGGACAGATTAAAGCAAGAATCCCTCAACTCCTTCGGTTAACTATATCTGCTTCTATCTATTAGAAAAAGGGGGTATCCTTTGGTATAAGTAAAGGGGGAAAGCAACATTCCTTAAAAAGTTGCCATGCATACAAAAGGTTAGATAACTTAATGTCAATCCTAACAAGAGGAACATTTACAGTGATTGTTGGTTAACAATAACTTCAACTATCAGACCAGACTTAACTAACAAACTTCTTTATGCATAGATAATAATCTGTGAGCGCGTGCTGTCTCCTTTGACAGTGGTGCAAACGGTCTCAAAGAAGCGAAGTAGGACCGATCTAGGAAGTAGGGTTGATTTGTGACAACTTTTTCGTCACCGTCTTTCTAAGTGGTAGGGTACGCTAGCTAGTTGACGGGCTTTTAACTGCGGTCTGCTTTCAAAGACTGGACACCTAGAAGTATACTACTGGATTGAAAGCGTTTTGACGTTGGGATGATGACAAGTCTCTGCCTGCAGACTAAAACTCTGGAGACTACGGGTCCCTACGGTGCAACCCCGCTTAGGTCGGAAGCCATCCCAGCCTGAGCGAATTGGGTCTTTGCATTAACTCAAAAGGAGAAAAAGCGCATCAGGTATAGGAAGGACTTCTTACAGGAGCACAGGAGAACAACCTATATCAAGGATGGTAGTTGACTAGCACTCACAAGAAGGCACTGATGGGATGAGTTCCTTGATTGACTAGTCAAGAGATTCTCCGGAGAGCTATTACTAAAGATTCAAGAAGGAATTTCCTAATCACAAGTGGTACGATCCCAATGAAAGTCTCTCTTAGCTGGTTTACAGGCTTCAGAAAAAAGGAAGAAAATAACAATCACTGTCATAACTCCAAGAGTGAATTGCCCTTAACTGCCCGGCAGGCTGAAATAGCTTTCTCGGGAGCCTCTGGAGGGGGTCGGGTTAATCCCATGATACTCAAGGAGCAGGGCGTCGTATCCCAGGGGTTCGACTAATACATCGTAAAGCGGGTCCAGGTTTTGGGTTATTAAAAAACCACTACCTCCCTATTTGCTGCTAAAAACAGACTCTGGAAGAGGTTTTTGCTAAGATGAATGCAACTTCTATGTATTTCCCATCGCATTTTCATAGGGAATGTACTCCTTCATATTCAATCTTTTAACGATGCTTGCCAATTCTAATCCAGGGAGCACTTAGATCGATTTGAACGCAGATTTTCGCAAAATGACCTCGCGTAGCCAGTTCAGTAACCGTATAAATTGGAATAAGTTTACCAAGAGTTTTCCCTATTTGGAGAAGTACTTCACTGTCGAAGTACTAAATAAGGAGCTCAGGTAAACGGATCCAAACCGCAGTTTGAGTGACCGTTGCCAAGGAAGGCCTAAAATCAGGGTGCCACTTTCGAACAGTAAGATAACGGTTTGCTATCATCCAAGGTCCTCCAGTAAGAGCTCTTTTGTAATCCTCCCCATCAGTCAATTTGAGGATGAAGTAGTCGTGGCCCAGGTCAATGAAGTCAATCTCCCCATTTGATCTCCACATTTTCATAATTTTCTCATGGATCTGATTTGGATGAATACACGGGAAGCCCAGAGACCTCATTTGGCATTGTGCGGCTTCCTTAATTGCACTAGCGCACTCAGGTGAGCAACAAGCCGTTGGTTGAACCAATAGGGGCTCTGGCAGAAGATACCACCAGACACCCAATCCCAGCAGAAGACATGTTAGTAGGACGAATCAGCTGTCTTTGACGTAGGCGAAGGCCATTGCCTCTGATAAGCCGAATGTCCTTGTACGACTAATTTGTCTTGTGGCGCCCGCTAATCCAATAACGCGATCCGGGGATCTAAGTAGGGTGGCTTTGTTGCCTCTATTTTGATCTATTGTCGAAGCAAAAAGAAAGGGCAACTGTTCTCGAATCAGCAATGCCACATCTGACTCAATCAAAAAGCATTTTAAAAACCTCTCTTCCCCCCTTTGCCAAGGAAAGCCTTGAAAGCAGGAAAGGCAAGCTATTTTAACAACGGGGTTTTCTTTTTTATAATACGATATGACCTTCCAAAATTCAACTGATGAAACCATTCTTCAGCCATACCAGACTAATTCCGTCTACGTCTAATGAGCCTAGCCTAACGGTTCTAGGGCGAATTCCGTCTATTGCTCCTTACCCTATAGGTTATAGAGACTCTTCCCAGTGCCAAGAACTAGGATCAGAAGGAAGGTCTCAACCCTTTGGTACGAAAGTAGGCTATGATTCCCAGAGAGAAAGAAATGGTTTCATATAAAGGCTTGGCACCTAGTTATCTTTATTTAAGTCGGCCTTACTCGGGCTAAGTTCAAGCAAAGATCAGTCCTTTAAGCTAAAAGCTTAAGTGATCAACTAGAAGATACCACCTTCCCCAATGAAACTTCTTTCCCCGGAGCAGCAACTGAAAGAGAAAAGACCGGGTATGCCTGAAAACCTGAAACGGATTCGTGAACAACAGATAAGAGATATACCCCAGATACCATTTGAACCAGAGCTGAACCATTGAATTACCCGAGAGTTCTTTTTTCTGTTAAAAGTTGTGCGATTAGTGT
>CAIGRN010183091.1:0-10398 GCA_903798345.1 Fraxinus anomala | reverse complement strand
AAATCATCTCAATTAGTAGCTAATTAATTGAAAAGTCAATGACACAATAATAAACATCCAAGAAAACTAGTCGTCAGAATAATTAATTAATACCAAAAATCTCATAACAAGGGCTCATCTCATCCTAGTAATGTATAAAACTAGCCTAACATATCGAAATTACAAGAAATCATATTTAAGTGAAAAGATATAACCTAGATTTTTGATAAATTGAAAAGATGAAGATAAATCTTGAAATCTTGAATCTCTTTAATGGTTTCTTGATGAATCTCCATTTGCGCTTTCTCTTCTTTGCCCAAAAAAATCAAGTTTGAATCTCTACTTGATTGAATTCTTGCAAGTCCCCTTCAATTATCTCACAAAAAATTATGAATTTTTCTCATTTGATGATAATAATTGATGAATATTGGAGTATGTAATGTATATGAGAGGTCTCCAATATATATTTTGCTATTAGGTATTTGCAGGAGTAGAAAATTGGTTGAAAATCACGTCCAAATTGGTTTCCAAAAGAGTTCGAACCAAATAAGGAAAGTTGCCTTCGCACACAGATTTTTTGTCGCAGCATAACGGTCCAGAACTTTCTTTCCGATATCCGATTGAAGCAATTTAAAGTGCGCTGGAAAGCTAACTTAAATGGTTACAACTTTTATGGAAATATAATTTTTCCAATTTGGACGTTTACTATGTTAAAAATGGATCTCAATTTTCGATTAAAAAGCTAGAATATAACTTGTGCGATTGAAAATTGATTTTGTTAATATTTTGATCATATTTCATTCATTTTTGAGTTCTAATTTCATCCAATTATTTCCTACCAATCTTTAAAGTATCGTTTTGTGGTCCGAATCAACTATTGAATATTTGTAATTTGGTTCTCAAACTTTAGACTTTGCCATTTTTCTTTAATTTTATTTTGTTTCTTCCAATTTCTCATTCAACAATTGATTTTACCTATATAACATAAAATACAACAATTTAGGATATATTTTGTCAAAAGAATTACCAAATATCGATATTTTAGGCCCCCGAATAAGTGTATAAAATACAATTATCATTATAAACAAGTAAGTTGCTTATTTTGTAAGAATTACTCTTGGAATTAGTAACTTCTTTACTTAAAACTTAAAAAGCTAAAAAAGGTATTGTATCCTACATGTTTGGAAACAAAAAAATTATTGAAAATTAACTTACTTATTTTAACCTTAGCTAGACATGTTCTAAAATTGCCAAAATTATAGTTATTTCATGGGTTATGATGCAGTATTAGAATAAAAGATATATTAGTTTTTATGTTTATTAATATTAGACATATATGACTCTTAAATTAGGGGGACAAGTAGTGAACTATGAAACTGTCGATTGTTCAATAAATATATTTTCATTTGAGAAATAAAGATATATTAATCTCCACTATTGTCAAATGAAGAATGAACAAGAAAAGATGTATCCCGTTGTTAAGGTTATGGGTGTACCATTGACTAATATTAGCCGATAAATGTAACGATGTGTGGTATATTTAACACAATAATTTAGAAGCAAGAGAGAATAAAAGAGAGGAGCGCAAAGAGGGATCAAGATGAATTGATGAGAAAAATATAAGTCAATAGTCTGTCTATAGTAAAGTAATCTTACATGTATTTGTACTTAAAAAGTCTCTAGTTAATAAGGAAAGCTACCAAACTAATAGAATGAAAATCTACCTAATTTAAAACTAGTAAGTATGCATTGAAAATAAAGCAAATCTATCAACTAAATTATAATATACTTTTTATTTTTGCTTAGCGGCGTGCCTAGTTTATGGTAGTCTTCCAAGAATATCCCTACGGATCCTCGTCAAAGTGTCTTCTTGCACTTATTTGTTGAAACTCGTGAAGAGCAAACACTTCTAGATTGGAGTGCATGCTTGACACGTATTAGGCACTTTCTTGACACTCCTTTTGCATGTTGCTCGTCCTATTTTGATTTTGCCACTTGAGTTGTCCCCAATACGTCCATGACATGTCAAGCCTTGTTTTATAAATTTTAGGAATATATTTGGAGAAATTTTTAGTTATTAAGCCTATGTTTGCCAAAATTTATAAATCATTTATAAATGATCGAACTTCATTTCCAACCACACTGGATTCACAAGTACTATCCACTTATTTACCGCTTATCTTTATTTATTTATAAATTAAACCATTTATAAATTCTTTCCAAATGGAAAATAAAACTTGCGTGGTTTTAAAATATTCTATAAAATTCAAGTTGAATTTGTTTTATGTCTATGGTTTGCATATCTTCTTTTGTCGGCACTTGTAATAAATGCACAGCCAGAGTAATCTTGATACAATAAATAGCTACTACTTTAATTCAAAAACTTTTATCTTCAGAATCAAAAATCAAAGCTTAAAAGTAAAGATATTAATAGAATATATAATTTTAAAAAGTTTTTATTGGTGTGCCCGTGTCCTACCTTTATAAAACGTTATTTGCCCCATGAAATATAATGAGTAATTACTCATATAAAGTACATAAGACACATGCATACATTTTAAGAGATTTTGTTATGAACTTGTAGTTCTTCAAACTTGATGATATCTTTCTCACACTATTGCACCTGAAGTGGAGTATGTGCTTAAAAAGGGTAGATTTGGAATTTATTATAAGGCCAGTCTTGAAGCAAATTCCATTAAATTTATATTTGTTACATCTGCAAAATTTTACTAAGCTCATTGACCGTTCGATCCACTTTGAATTTTACCATGAAGTCCTTAGGCAACTTCATAAGAGGTTTTCTGAAGTAGATCTACGTCAACACTCCATCCCACTTTGCTTCTTCATTTCTTTTTGAACCTTGCATTTATTTCTAAAAAATGGTTTAGCCCTTCTATTATGCAAATCCGTAAGTGGCCTGTCTTTTCCTTGTTTTTAGTATCTAATATGCTTCAATTGCATGTTTTTCATGGTCTAAGCCTTGAGATTTGTTAGGAGGCGTGTTTCATTAGAAGGAAGAAAGGGGGAAGAGATAGTTATAGTTTCATTGCAAGGGAGGCTGACTCCTTTCTGAGTAGTTGAATGAAAAATAAGAGGAGGCTGGTATTCTATGTGATGTAATATGACTAGCACACTTGTGGTGATTAAAATCTTGTGTGGTTCTCATTAAGAAAATGCTTATGATAAAAGAGTTCGTTCCCTCAATGTTGTCCTATATTAGATGAATAGAAAAGTGAAGGTTTAGGAGAATGTTGCACCATTTACTCCCTCTATAATATGGATAATAGATTCTTCCTCCCAATTCCCTTATCTTCCTTTTAAACAAATTTGAGCTTTATGCTTGTGTTTATTTGAACAAGTTTTAGGTGCTTAAATCTGTGTATGTAGAGAGAAGCACAATAAAGTCTAAAGGCATTTGATATTTATAATACTGGGTTATGCAAAATTTTCCTTCAAACAAAATTTGAGCAAGTTTTTCCGTTCTCATTATTGAGATTTCTAGTCTTGAAATCAGTCCAATGAAAATTAATCACTTAATGACGTTATCTTTGATGTGGCCACCTACTCACCCACTCACTCAGAGGGATGGGAGAAATGAACCAATCGCATTTTAAGCTGTTGAAGGGTAGATCATAATCTACTCGAGAAGGCACGTTGCTACATGAAGCTATTAGTATTCCTTGACAGAAGTTCACTAGGATAAGCTTCAGAACTGTATATGGGTTGCCATAACCAAGTTTTCTGCAGCAATCCAAGATAGAACTGCAGAATGGTTAGAAATACTTCTTTTATTCACTACAATCATTTCACAAATTTGAGATATATAATCTGCAGAATGGTTAGAAGTACAGATATATATAATTTTAGTGCAATGATAAAAGGGAGAACAATGATGTCAATCTTTGCTCCACGATTTGAAATCATTAGTTGACTTCTCATTTAGAAGCAAATCCCATCATTGCATGACAAAATTTATCATGTTTATTGTTTATATTTAGGGTTATTATTAGTATTTCAAGTGTTAATGAGTGGACAGAGACAGAAGAAAGAAAGTAGAAAGGTGTAAAGATTGGGCCCAGTTATCTTTCGTATCTACCTTACTGTGAAGAGGCAACTTCACAGTTTAAGGTGATTTTCAATCTTGATTCACTTCTAATAGGATTCCCTAGCAGATTTTTTTATTTTTTTTATATTTCCTTCTTTCTATATCTAGGTTTTGTCTGGAGAGTGGAGAAACATAGTTTCAAGATTCAATTTATTCCTGATTCTTCTGCTTAGGTTAGATTAAATGATGAAATTGCATGTTCATTAGCATTCAGTGTAACCTAAGCAGAATATCAACAACTAAAGAGAACCACACTTTTTCTCATTTCAGCTTGCAAACGAAACTATCTTTTCCTTTCAGCCAAGGAAAGTTTATCCTCTATTTTCTGGTGCTTCCACCATTATTTGTCATCGTGCCTGGTTGAATAATAAAAATATCAGCAAAGTGTGACTGGAAAGGCGTTTTTTTTTCCTGTTTGGGGGTGGGGGTAACATATCGCCGTCCTCTTTATAAAGATGACTGATGGCCCGTCTCTTAAAATTTTCACCTGTTGTCACAATCTTAATCATAAAGAGGACGGCGATTTTGGTGGCTTCACTTTTATTATTTGTTCCTTTTTAATCCTTTTGCTTGGATATATTCTTGTACAGATCTTCTGGTCTTACCTTGTTTATTTATGGTGCATACCATTTTCCCTTTTAGCTCATTCATTTGCAAGTCCCAGGTTCTTTTTAAGATTGAGGGTTTAATAAGATCTTTGATCATCATAAATACCAATAAACTGTTGTGAGCACGTAGGCTTCACAAGGGTTTGTTCCCTAATATTGGTATCATGTTTCTGGCAGAGCAACAAAATGCACTCTTGTATTTCTTGCACTTCCTGGTCGTTCAGGATTTAGGGGAGATGTTTACTATAATTGGAGAGCTTCATGTTATTCCTGCTTCTTTGATGGATCTAATATGCATTAAGTTTTGGGGCTTTGGGGGGCAGCAGGACGGCAAGATTCTATGGAGATGCACCATAATATTAAAGAAATCCTGTTGTGCTGTTTTGCTGTTCCTGAATTTGGTTTCGTATTAATTTTAAATCCGTGTGGAGAAGTGCTACAATGTCAATTGCAGGCTTAATTTGAAGTTGAAGATGATATTGTTTCTCAAGATCGTTAATTACATTGTGTGTGTGATGGGGTGATTGTCTTCACGAACCAAGGTGCTGGTGGCTTCAGTTGCTGCATTTTTAACAACGTGCAGCTGTGGAGTGACCATTATCCACTTGATTTTACTCAAATTTTATGTACTTTTGCAAGTCATAACATCTTGTTCTCGATGCTTGTATCTTGTGCTTCCTATTAGTAGACTTCTTTCGCAAATACAAAAATAAGATAAAAAATAGAGGGGGAATATAGATCATTCACAGAGGTGGTTTATTGTGAATTCTTCTTGTGGTGATACTGGATTACCAATGCTATGCTGCTCTACTATAAACTCTGATCGGGATATAAAATAATATTTGCTAATCATACCAGATGAATTTTTAATATGCAAATATTTTAGTCAATTGGATCAAAATTTTGTTGGTTCTTTTCATGTGAACAAACCTAACCTTCAATTTATTTTCTCCTAATCAGAGGTTGCAAACTTGTGTTCGAGGTATATTATCACCTCCTATCAAGAACTTGTCTGCAACATTTTTTCAGGAAGAAAAGTATGTTTACTTTTGTGCTGTTTTTACCGAACTATTTGATTTTTTTAGTTTAGTGGAACGTCGAGGCTATATGGGAAATAGGAGAGGAAATTGGGATTTGAAATCACCCTGCATTTCATTTTATGGATGCTAGGGAATGGGAGACAGTACGCTATGGAATTCTGCTGCGGGTTCACAAAATGCTAAATTTGGTCCTACTGAAACTTTTTGGTGATCTGACAAATAGATATTAGTTTACCCATGCTTTCAAGGTGAAACATGGAACTTCAAATTACTCTTAGAGGCCTTGGACATTACACCTAGGGTTGATTTGCATCTCACAAACTTGATATTGAACTCTAGTTATCGTAAAATTTATTCCTTTATTGTCTGCTCCAGAAATGGAAACTTACAAAATAAGGACTATTAACTTATTCGGAAATTACATAAATTTAAGTAGCCAACTAACTGATCAAATTTATAGACCTATCCTCTGACTTCCTTTAACCCCCAGACCATTCGTCCCTTTTATGGTTTCTAGATGTTAACTCCTATTTCATTGACAAACCTGTAATGGTAGCTGTTGCTGATTTCTGTTAATAGTAATAGTGGCATCTTTGAAGACATAAGAGGTCGACAATTTGGAGTGATGCTGAATTTAGCTCTATCAGCTATTAATTGACATGATCCATTGTTTGCCAATTTTAAGCTTAGTGTAACAAGTATTTATTTTGCATGTTTTGTCTTTTGTTGAGTTCAATTTTATATGCAGGTGTCCGTACCAGTCATGCAAAAATTGCTGCGCAAAAGCTCAAAATCCATGTCACATACATGGTATGCTTCTTTGTTCTTCCTTTTCCGTTGCAAAACAAGTTGATAAATTTCTAGTTACCTTTGAACATGCCCTTGTTTGGTGGGGATTAAAATAAGATTTTAGCAGATTTTGATAAAAGTTGATGAAATGCATTGTTGAAAAGTTGTGGCTCCCCTAAAATAAGTGATTAAAATTAATTGTTGACTTTGACTTGGATTCAAATCTGGATTTTAATTTCTACCAAACAGGGGCTATATAGCATTTAAAGAAAAAGATAGGGGAATAAGTCATGGTCTTGTAGACATGGATACTAAGATGGGATATATGGGGGAAAGACAAATGGCAGAATTCTCGAGTAAGACATTATTCTCTGCTGTGAAAGGATGTTGATCTGCAGTTATAGCTGGAAGTCCATTTATCGATATGGTGTGCGCCTTGTAATCTTCCCTGGATGGACTCCCATGAGAAGTGCAATTTTAAGAAGCCAATTTGGTGACTTAAGCAGGAAGAAGTCATGCACTTCCAGCAATAGGTTTACAAACCTATAATAATATTAGGTGGTTGCAAACATACAATAGTATCTTGAAACTTTGTCCACAGAGCCAATTTGTGCTGGCAGATTGTTAAATGAACTTCACATACAAGAACATGTCAAATACTAACCTAGTTTTCTATTTGCAAGAACTATAAGCATTATCACCTTTTAATTCAAAATTGCCGCTGACAACTGTGATTACTGCAGTTTTGAAAGGCAACTCATCTTTTCCAGACAAGTCTCCATCTGCCAGCTCTCCCATTTTTGACCAGCAATCAAATGAAGCATCTCATGCAGGGTAAGTTGTTAGCACTCTATTCCAGATATAAATCCGTCTATGTTGTACATTTTCTTTTTTATCCCTTCCATTTCTTTATTTTTTGCGTTTTACTGTTCACCAAAAACTTAAGTTGTTATCGCTTCTCTTGAGCCATTTATTTGCACATATGTATTTTGAATCCCAAAATTATTTGATGTAATTAATTTTTTGAAGTTGCCATACTTATTATTACTCTTATAAGGACTAAAAGAGACCGTTTCTTGTCGTGTCTCCTGTGGGCACCCGTTTGACTTTTAATTCTGAGTTGCTGCTTTTCAAGTTTGGTAAGGTGATGTAAGTAAACCTCTTCGAAGTTCAGGTGGTTCCGTTTGTCTGATATTGGTTACCTTATATTGCAGGAACTCCCACAGACTTCGCCAACTTTCCAGCAACTTCTCACAATTTAACAATTTGCTAACTCCACTTCGGTCTAGGAAGCCATTGACCAGAAAGGTAGAGATACATTCTTTTTACTACCTTTATTTTTATATGGGTCAAAATCGGTTTCTTTATTTGAAAAATTTGTCAGGATGCACAAGTTATAAACGAATGGAGGTTCTTAAAGTTGAAGGAATTCAAAGACACAAACATTGAAGCAGAACATGAATCTTTTGACCGCTACGTACAAAATATATGCTTATTGGAAGAGGTTTTCTCTGTAAATTCCCCACACGATGAGCAGTCAGCAAGTTCAACTGCTGCAGAAAACGTTGAGAAGATGGTGCAGGGGTTGAAGTTGAAGCTAACAAATCCAGTAAGAACTGAAAACTTGAGAAAGAGGATGCAATACATTGTTGATCAAGGATTGAAGAAGCTTAGAAAGTTTGAGCAAAATGATGGTGCTAGTGAAATTAGTGATCCCGAAGAAGTTGATAGGATGTCTAAAAAGATCAAGTCTTCTCAGGTAGGGAGGGCTTTAGCTCTAAGTGAACTTATTGATAAATTAAACAAAGCCCAAAGTGACGAAGATCTGACAGCCTGTCGGGAGATTGCATCCCAGATGTTTAGTTGCCACTCTAAGAAACATCAGATGGGACAAAGTGATCCCGAGATGTCTAAGGAACAGAAATCTGAAAACAAATTGTCACCCAAGAGGCAAATTATTGATTCTCCATCGAAGGGGGTTAGTCCATCCCCTATCGATCAAGAAGTCTTATGTCGAATTGATGCGCATTTTTCTTCCCTTGAGGAGATAGAAGATTTATAGGTTGAGCAGCTTTTCATTTTAGTGGATATCTATTTATGGTTTTTGGAAGTTTGTAGTCAAGTTTTGGTTTGCAATACTAAGCTGATATAGTTATCTAACAGTAACTGTTAATGATTACAGACTGAAGTTTCCTTTGTGCAACCTCGTACTGTTGTATTTAATCCGAACTCCTGCCACGAAGAAAACTAACGCTATTTGGAAACTTTTTATATCATTTAATCTGAAAAGCATGGATGTGTGAACTTATAAGCTCATAATTTTGAAGAGCCTGCTGATTTTGAGAGCTAGGATTACACATGTTAAAGTTGAGCACCTTATAAGCTCGCCCAAACGTTCATTATTAGGGTGTCACTTTTTGACTGTTATGTAGTTGATAACCGATTGGAGTCGCGCACCTTATAAGCTCGCCACACGACTAACATTTGGTCCTGCAAGGCTCGATTCAGCAGCTAGGGGTGGGCGTGGGTTGGGTTGGTTTTTGCCTCAACCCAAATCCAACCCAACCCGGGTAAATGTTGAAACCCAACCAAATTAAGTTTCGGTTGGGTTGGGTTGGTCGGTTGATTTGGGCAAAGTGTAATTTGTTACCATATATTCAAATAAAAGCAATACGTCATCCAAATAAGATTTATATTTAATACAGACTATAGCCATCCAAATAAAAATTCACCCAAATAACATTAATATAGTTATTAATGTCAATAAACTTGAAAATTAATATCGTATACTCCTGGCAGCTGCATAATCACAATGATTCATCAGAAGCTATCAAGGAAATGCCAGCAACATTCAAAACTGTCTGCAATCTCCAAACAAATCCCAACAAAAATCAACAGCTATTGATTCTAAACTGTACAAGTAAACAGATCACATAAAATGAAAATGTTGGAAGCTTGATCTGTCTGCATAATAGAAGCATAAAAACTTGATTCACTTAAAGAGCTGCCATTTATTGTAAATTATGCAGGCATTGCCATCTATTGAATTAGAAGCTTGATCTTGGATATGCAGGCATTGCCATCCATTGTAAATTATAGGTAGAAAGATTAAAGAGCTGCCAAAAGTGGTTTTGATTACTAGTTTCAAAATCAACTTAACACATGATCAAGTCCAGCAAAGGGATACTTCAACCTGGCTGACAGATTAACTTAACACATGATCACTCTCAGCACGTAGAACATTATTTCATCAGAATTCCTCAAGAAAGCTTTAAATCAAACTATCGCTTATTCATTCAGTGTTCACAACTATATACAGTTATCTACAAACAAGAATGGGAATTACTTACATTTTTGGTCCTGCAAAAGATTGATTCTCTCTAGACAATTAGATTCAACACGACATCCATCTCACGAAGTGTAAGAAAGATTTAGCCGAAATATCCTTGAAACAGCTTTAGAGCATTTCAAATATGTAATTGCATATTCAGTGATCTCAATTATATATAGCAAAAACAGTTCTGCAATATTAGATCTCTGGAACTTACATTCTTTAAGCTTGATAGTGTGATAAAGCCAAAAAGCCATTGTTTGTTGAAGCCAAAGTTTTATAAAGTGACCTGTCATCATAAAAACTGTACAAGTCAGTTCTACAGAAATTAGAAAAACTGTTGGAAACATGCAAATCAAGAAATTATTGACTGGTTAATATGCCTACTTGGAAAGTGAAAACTTGTAAAATAAATGAATCACTTAGCGTTTGGGCCCTTGGTCATCTTCAGTTGATTTTGAATTCATTGAAAAGTTCTTCCAAAAAGAAAACAAAGTGATTAAATTGACAACAAAGTGCATAGAAATAACTCAAAATAATAAGATT
>CAIGRN010183077.1:0-11281 GCA_903798345.1 Fraxinus anomala | reverse complement strand
TGCAAACACAAAACTATTGATTATAGTGGATTGTTCTCCTTTCCCTATGTTTTTTTCCGAATTGGGTTTCCACGTAAATTCTTGTGTTCTTATTTTCTTCTTCATTATTTCATTTGCCATTATCTTGCGTTCCGTTTCATAACAAGTGATATCGAAGAGTGAGGTTGATTGTTCCACATGGCGACAATAAAGTATGATATTTCATTGTTGGATAGAAACACGAGGTTTATATTATGGCAAGTGAAGATGTAAGCGGTGTTGGCACAGATGGATTTGGAGGAAGCCTTTCTTGGCTTTAGTAAGATGCCTGCTACCTGGACGCAGGATGAAAAGCAGCGTAGGGAACAAAAAGCCCAATCTCAGATTCATCTACATCTCTCGAATCAGATTCTTCAAGATGTTCTTAATGAAAAAAGTGCCGCTGCGTTGTGGTTGAAGTTGGAGCAACTTTGCATGACAAAGATCTTGACCAACAAGCTACGCTTGAAACAGCACTTGTCTTCTCACCGGATGTCTGAAGGTGCATCATTGGATGATTACTTAACTATGTTCATTAAAGTCGTGGCTGATTTGGAGACATTGGAGGTTAAGTATGACAAAGATGACTTGGCTTTGATGTTGTTATGTTCGCTGCCACCATCATATGCAACTTTTAGGGATAGTGTTTTTTATAGTCGGGATACTCTCACTGTGGAAGAGGACTATGATTCTTTACTATCTAAGGAAAATATAAGACATCTTGTTGGAGAATCTAGAAATCATGCCAAGGACTTGATTGTGTGTAGAAGAAATCAAGATAGGAATCTTGGTAGAAATATGAAGGATAGATCGAAATCTAGGCATGTTGAAAAGACATATCAGTATTATAAAAAAGGGACATATTAGAGCTGATTGCTAGGCTTTGACAAATAGAAATAAAGCTGCTGGTGCTACTGAGAACGGGAAGCGACATGTTAATATAGTGGATGCTGATGTTGTAGAAGATGAGCAAAGTATTGGAGAGATTTTTGTGATTTTTGATGAGAATACTAAACCCTGTGAGGAATGAGTTCTTGACTTGACTTGTACTTTTCATATGTGTCCTAACAGGGACTAGTTTTCTCCATATGAAGGAGTTTCGAGAGGTACTGTGATTATGAGAAACAGCGTGCCTTGTAAAATAGTCAGAGTTGGCACAGTCAGAATCAAAATGTTTGATAAGGTTGTCAGAACACTTATAGATGTAAGACGTGTTCCAGCACTGAAGCGGAATCTCTTATCTTTGAGTGCACTTGACTCAAAGGGCTATATATACATTGGTAAATATGGAGTTTTAAAGGTAAGCCAGGGCGCTCTCGTTGTCATGAAGTGGCATAAAAACTGTACACAATTGTACATTTTGAATAGTTTCATAGTAATTGGGGATGCAGCAGTTTCTACTTCTTCTTTGACAGATGATGAAGTTACAAAACTTCGGTATATGCGGCTCGAGCATATGAGTAAGAATGGGATGGTGGAGCTGAGTAGAAATGGACTTCTTGATGGGTAGAATACCAGCAAAATAAAGTTTTGTGAGCATTGTGTCTTTGGGAAAATAGAAGAGAGTCAAATTTGCTAAACAAAGATACAACATAAAGGGAACACTTGAATATATCCATTTAGATCTTTGGGGACCAGCCATGGTACCATCTAAATGAGGCTATTGTTACTTGTTGACAGTGATTGATGACTTCTTCAAGAAAGTTTGGGTATTCTTCTTGAAGCAGAAAAATGACGTGTTTGAGATTTTCAAGGAGTGGAAAACGTTGGTAGAGAAGCAAATCGAAAAGCACAAAAAATGTCGATGCGTTGATAGTGGGTTAGAGTTTTGCTCAGATAAAGTCAACAACTTTTGCAGGGCTGAAGGTATCTTGAGACACTTGATAGTGCATAGAAATCTTCAACAGAATGGTGTGATAGAACGGATGAAAAGAACTTTAATGGAAAATGTTCGTTGTATGCTTTCAAATTCTGGGTTGCCTAAGTATTTTTGGGCTGAAGCTGCTACTACAACTTTTTTTATTAATTGCTCACCCTCAGTTGCCATTGATAGAAGGACACATAAGAAGTATGGTCTGGTAAACCTTCTTGCTATTCTGATTTGAAAATTTTTAGGTGTCCGACTTATACTCATGTGGATAATGGGAAGATGGAGCCTAGGACTACAAAGTGCATCTTTCTTGGGTACAAATCATGTGTGAAGGGATATAAGTTGTGGTGTCCCGAGACTAGAAATGTGGTTGTTAGTAGGAATGTAGTATTTGATAAACTTGCTATGTTTCGTGATTCATCTCTTGGGATTATGATAAAACTGATGAGTAGAATCATTCAACTTAGATAGAGTTGGAAATTGGTTCTGAGAAACAATTAGAGGTTGTAGACAGTCTACTACAGATCAGTCCAGTTCAGGGTTGACAGACAGTAATATCTTGCCTACTTTGCCTACACCACCAGCACCACAGTACTTTATAGATAAGGATAGAACTTGTAGAGAGATTGGACATCTACAGAAGTATGGAAAAGCAGATTTGGTAGCTTATGCATTGAGTGTGGCTCAAGACATTGATTCTACTGAGGAGCCTGCTGCATATTCAGAAGTAGTCAATTGCAGTGATTCTAGCATATGGATAATTGTTATGTAGGAGGAGATGTAGTCATTGAGCAAAAATAACACTTTACTTGGTGAAATTACCTAAATGTAAAAAGATGGTTGGTTGTAAATGGGTATTCAAAAGAAAAGAAGGCACATCAAGGATTGAAGATGCTAGATTCCGGGTATTGATTTTATAGATGTGTTCTCGCTAGTTGTAAAATATAGTTCTATTTGGGCGTTACTTGGAGTGGTGGCTAAGAATGATTTGGAGCTTAAGCAAATGGATGTCAAGATAGTATTTTTACATGGAGAACTTGAGGAGAGCATCTACATGTAATAACCAGAGGGGTTCATAGTTTTAGAGAAGGAAGACTATGCGTGCTTGTTGAAGAAATCCTTGTATGGATTAAAGAATCACCGAGGCAGTGGTATAAAATGTTTGATNGATTCATTCATGACTACTCATGATTTTGATAGATGTAACTATGATAGTTGTGTGTACTTCAGAAAGGAAAGTGTTGGATCAACTACATATTTGTTATTATATGTTGATGATATGCTAATATCAATTAAGGATAAAGTAAAGGTCAGAAAAGTAAAATTACAACTCAGTAAGAAGTTTGACATAAAAGACTTGGGTGTAGTGAACAAGATTCTTGGATGGAGATCTTGAGGGATAGAAAGACTGGTAGATTGTATTTAAATCAGAAGTGGTATATTGAAAAGGTGCTTGAAAGATTCAATATGGTGAAATCTAAGGCTATCAGTACTCCCTTACCTGTCCACTTCAAACTATCATCTAACTTGTATCCATAGACAGATGAAGCTATTGATTATATGTCTCGATTTCCTTACTCCAGTGCAGTTGGTTCGCTCATGAAGATGTTTACTTGAAGATGTGTTTTAATTTCTTGTGAAAGAATTTGACTCGAGGTGGAGATTTGTTGTGGTTTGACCAAAATTCTAGTGGGTATTTGAGTCAAAATTAGAGTGGTCTTGAAGATAGCAAAATTATGGACCGGAGGAAATAATCGCTGCATTTTTCACTAGCTTGGCGCTAGCTAGATGCTCGAGCAAACCCGAAAGAAAACAACTGAGACTTGGTCACTTGCCTGGGCTATCTCTTGCCCACCTGTCGCTTGAGCGATAGGCTTGTCCGGCCTAAGCCATTTTTCATTTTTTGACACGATTTTGGACTCCTATTCTTCAACAACTTGTTCTCTATGGTTTATAAATATTTATGGCACGACTTGTATAGAGAACAACACAAGAAAAACATTCTCATTATATTCTCTACATATTCAACAATATATAGAGAGAATGAGACCTTAGATTTCAATTGAGAGTATTGAAATCTTGATATTGTAAATACAAAACTATTGATTATAGTAGATTGTTCTCCTCTGTCCAGGGTTTTTCCCAAATTGAGTTTCCACGTAAATTTTTGTATTCTTATTTTCTTCTTCATTATTTCATTATTGCCATTATCTTATGATCCGTTTCATAACACTTAAGATTTTACTTTTTTACCTCTTGAAGAAAATAAAGAAGGAAGAATGAAACTCAAGCATTAAACTACCCATTTCCCCATTTTCCTTCTTTCTTTCTTTCTCTCTTTTCTTTCCCTTTCCTTCCCGACTTTCCTGTTTTCTACTTCCACTATTGCTTAGTTTTCTGTTTTGTATCCCTATAATATAAAAGAGTAACTTTGTTTTATGGTACTGTTTATAGGAATGTGTGCCTTACTCTTTTTTTCGTGATTTATTATTTTTTTGGTGGGAACGTAAAACGATGTCGTATTACTGTATAGAAAAAAAAAACTCGTTTACATGCAACAACTGGATGTCTCAATACAGACACTATACGTAACCATCATCTCCATTCTCTGAATAATGCCCAGCTGCCAGAATAATGCTTCACAAGGGCCTCCTCACTGTAGCGGTGGGCCCCACTCCTATGTATTAAAAAAAAGTGGCCCCCATCCCCATGTGTGTAACCTATTAGGGGCTTGTGAAGCAAGCCCCTGTAACTGTAGCATCACTCCTATTCTCTTCTTAGAACTATCATATCTCTTTAATCCACCATTTTCCCAGACAACCATCCACACTTCTCCTTCCTTCTTTTCTCTTTTCTTCTTTTTTCTCCCAAGATTCTCTCTATAAGCTGCACAATCTTGCTAGATCTTTCTGATGTCAATTCAATCCTCTCTGCGGTTGAAGCTATTATTGAAGAATGGGTTTATAACTGTTTCATTGACGGAGTATTGAATGAATTAATTTTACCATTTCTTTTTCTCTATGATTTGATTTTGTTGGTTTGTATTCTTTGTGGTGAATGATTTTTGTTTCTTCTTCTTCTTCTTCTTCTTTTTTTGACGACCAAACCCTAGAGTTGAATCAACGATGCTTTTTTACCTTCTTTCCCTTTGAAAGATTGAAATGAAATCTTCTTCACTTGACTGATAGTCATTTTCTCATTAGGATTTAATGGCGTACACTAAAATGCACAGATTGTGTCTGGAGAACAGGATGATCATGATGATTCTAGCTCAAGCAGTGATCGTCACAATAAATGTGGGTATAGTAGACAAGTAAAATTCATTTCTACTTTTTCTTTTTTCGTTCTTACTTATCTGTTAAAAATCTTTGAATTAGAATGAAATAAGTGAAGTGTATTATTTTAAAAAAAATAAAATTAAGAGGAATAGAGAAATGAGGAATGGAGATCTGGTGAATTAAGGCCTACGATGAGGCCCCCAAAGGTTAATTGATCTGTTTCTTTCTCAATGCTTTTAGTTTTAGTACTCAGACGTTGTTAGTTCCCATCATATTTTAGATTTTGGAAATAATCTATAGAGAGAACAAAAATAAACCACTGTTGAATTTTTTAAATTTCCCAAAATTAATTTTTAAGAAGGGTCTGTGTCAGAAGAAAACAAACTCTGATTAGAAGCCAATACCTAGCAGCTTAATCTGGGAAAGTGCCTGGATGCATGTTACAAAGCAGTGTGATCTCTCAGTAATTGGAACAATCTTCGCTTCCTTTGAAAACTTCTACTCTTGTCTACCAACTTGAATTTCTAACACTTTTCTCTATTTTTTTATAGCCGATGAAAAAAAGCTGCAAAGGAAAAATAAATTCATACAGATCCAAAAAGTTAAGAATTTGAGGATGTGATATAGAATGATATAAAGTATAGATCGCACAAAAAATAAGTAAGAACAAAATTTAAAAGAAAAGCAAACAAGAAGAAGAAATTGCCAGAGAAACCGAATATTTTATTAACAACTATTAGAGAAAAAAATACAACTTTTGCAATAATGTACTGTCAAAACTGAATGAAGAGTCTACTATTTAAAGGAGAGATGTCCAAACCCTAGAAGTAACCTAAAATATAGAAACTAGGTCAAAAATCGCGTAAAACCAAAAAATAAGGAAAGAAATCCGCGGCCCGCTCGAGCGATAATCGGGCGATAGCTTGTCACTCAAGCTTTAGCACAGCAGCAGGCGGGCGAGTGTTGAATTATAATGATGAAGTTAACCATGTGGCAGATGACATGGCAGTAAATGAGATGGCATTACAGTCAGCCTGACTCAAGCATCAATGGTGGTCCAATATTGAAGGAATGATCTAGAAGAGAAAAAGGAACTAGAAGGATTCATCACATAGAGTTTGTTATTCTTTGTAACCATATTTGATTCTTTGTAAATATTCCTTTTTTTGTACCGGTTTGTGAGTTTATGAATTTGCTGTAAATTCATTCACAAAGAATCAATTCAATTACAAGAATTGTAATCAAATCAATTACATTCTCAGCTGATTGTTTGGCACATTATATTTTCATTCCTTTTCACATTCTTATATGGTATCAGAGCCAAAATAATGGCTGAGCAAAATGTCCAAACACAAAATGTTGAAATTCAAGCTGATTTATCAAATGCTAGTGCAAATCAAAATCCAAGAATTAATCCTGAATATGGATCTGATTTCAAATACCTTGAACCTACACACCCAAGCAGCCCCTATTTCATTGGAAGTAATGATGGAAATGGAGGTATATTGGTTACTCAGATACTAGAAGCAAACAATTATCATGCTTGGACTAGGTCCATAAAACGAGCCCTTAGAATCAAGAACAAGTTGGGTTTTATAGATGGAAAATCTGCGAGCCCGCAGACTAGAACGACCCCTAATGGAGCATTGGCTAAAATGCAATGATATCGTGATTACTTGGCTCCAAAATACCATGGCAGTAGACATCAGGAGCAACACTGTGTATGCTGAAACTGCACATCAGCTATGCTTGGAGCTCAAGCAGCATTTTGCACAACAAAACACACCTAGTATCTATGAGGTTAAGCATGCCATTATGGTTCTAGTTCAAAGCCAAGATGATGTAAGTGTTTATTTTTCTAAGTTTAAAACTCTGCTAGATGAACTTCTGAACTATGAGGCCATCCCCAATTGCACTTGTGGAGGCCTGAAGATAGTAGTTGAGAACCAACAACGAGATTGGGTAACGAAATTCTTAATGGGGTTAAATGAATCATACAAGGACATTAAGGCACAGATCCTGCTGATGAAACCTTTTCCCACTTTGAATGAGGTATATGCTACCATCCAACATGAAGAGAAAAGAAGGCATATATCAGTAGAATGAACTGTGAATGAGCACCTATCCTTCGTGACCAAAGGAACTGGAGAGAAAGTGGTAAATAAGGCTCCCACTGTAGAAGAAGGACTACTACTGCACCTTCTGTAAGATCTCAGGACACTCACTTGAAAGTTATTTTAAAGCCAACCCAAATAGGCCTGTATGTTCACATTGCCAAATGCCTGACCACAAAGCTAATAAGTGCTTCAAACTCTATGGATATCCATCAACTCTCAGAAATGATGGAAAGAACAAATACATACCAGCTGTAAATCAAGCCATTGCCACTATAATTCCAAATCAGGAACAGAACAACAAGGCTCAAGTGCCAATGACTCAAGAGCAATATTTCCAACTCATGGCTATTCTGAAACCATCCACTAACCAGGCTCGAAACATTGAATCCAACTCTGAGTATATCATTCCAAAAATATGTGGTACATCATATTGCTTATCAACTACTAGAACTAAGCACTTTGACAAACTCAATGCTCATTGGATTCTGGACACTGGTGCAACAGATCATATGATATGTTCACCATCTTATTTTACCTCCACTAATTCACATATTGACTGTTTTGTTTCCCTGCCAAATGGGAACATTGTCCCCGTTACTCAGATTGGGACAACCCAAATCACCAAAATTTTAACTCTTCATGATGTTCTATTTTTTCCCTCTTTTGATTTTAATCTGATATCTGTTAGAAAGTTAACCTTGGAATCACATTGCTGTGTCATTTTTCTTTCTGATTATTGTTACATACAAGATCTTTTGACTTGGACCACGACTGGAATGGATGAATTGAAGTCAGGTCTTTACCATATGATGAAGACACCAGTTTTTCCTGCAGCTCTTGAACAAAGTCTGAACCAGCTAATGAAAAGATCATGTATTGCAGCACTTGTGACTTTTAGAACCCTTTGATATCTGGTACTATAGATTGGGGCATCCATCATTTTCTATTTTTTCCAACAAAGCCCTTCCCAAACTAGATATGTCAAAGCCATGTTATGTTTGTCCTTTAGCCAAAATGCACAAGCTTCCATTTCCTGTAAGTCAGCACAAATTAGAAGCATGCTTTGATTTAATACGCATTGATCTTTGGGGGCCTTGCAATGAAACAAGCTATGATGGAACTTGTTATTTTCTCACAATAGTTGATGATTTCAGTAGATCAACTTGGGCATACATGCTAAAATTTAAAGCTGAAGCATCAAAAGCCTTACAGGCTTTTTATCTCATGATAGAAACTCAATTCAAGACTAAAATAAAGATCATTCGATCTGATAATGGGAAAAATTTAATATGAAAGATTTTTATCTTGAAAAGGGGATTATACATCAAAACTCATGTGTTGAGACTCCTCAACAAAATGCAATAGTTGAGAGGAAGCATCAACACATTTTAAACATTACAAGAGCCCTGAGGTTTAAAAGTGGATTGCCATTAAGGTATTGGAATGAATGTGTCATGACTACAGTGTATCTCATCAATAGAACACCATCGTCTACTTTGAATCACAAAAGCCCCTTTGAAATTTTATTCCAAAAAAAACCAGCATACTTTCACCTCAAGGTTTTTGGGTGTCTTGCCTTTGCCACTACCCTTATGCAAGGCAGATACAAATTCGATTCTAGGGCTAAAAGGTGTGTGTTCCTTGGATATCCTTTTGGGATTAAGGGATATAAACTCATTGATCTACAAACTAAAAGAATCTTTGTGTCCAGAAATGTTGTTTTTCATGAAACTATCTTTCCTTTCAAAGAAGCCAAAACTACATAGCCCAATAATGCTGGACATCTTACTGATTCCTATTTCTATCAAGATTCACCAATTCTTACTACAAACAATCACATGTTACTGGAACCTGAAGAGCCAGATACTAGCCTATCTCCTACCATAAAGGTCATAGTGAACACTATGACACAAATAAAAACCAAACTGAACAACCCATAGAATAAACAGACCTACATGCTGATGAGCCAATAAATTCTCCCTTACCAAGGAGGTCCACCAGAATCAAAAGAACTCCCCAGTACTTACAGGATTTCATATGTCAACAGGTGACTTCATTCACTCCACTACAGAGCTTGGCCAAGACAAAAGGATCTGTAATCTCAGGTAGCCCTTATCATCTTAGCAACAATGTATCTTATAAAAGGCTAACCATTCCTCACAAAGCTTTTGTCATCTCCATAACTTCTCATATTGAACCAAAATATTTCCAAGAAGCCATCAAGCACCCTGAATAGTGTGAAGCAATGAGGACAAAAATTGAAGCTCTTGAGTCAAATAACACATGGGCCATTATTGATCTGCCACCTGATAAGGAAGCAATATGATGCAAATGGGTGTATAAGATCAAGTTTAAAGCTGATGGGAGCATCAAAAGGTACAAAACTAGGCTAGTTGCAAAGGGTTATACACAACAAGATGGCTTGGATTATCATGAGACCTTTTCCCATGTGGCAAAGGTGGTCACCATTCGTAGTTTACTAGCAATTGCAGCCATGAAAGGGTGGTTATTATACCAATTAGATGTCCACAATACATTTTTACATGGTGATTTGAATAAAGATGTGTATATGCAGTTGCCTCCTGGATATGACCGCAATGACAAATCAAAGGTGTGCAAGTTACATAAAAGCTTATACGGCCTGAAGCAAGCTTTAAGGCAATGGTATGCAAAGTAATCTGCCTTCACTAAGGTTACACATAATACAACTTATTCACTAAGGTTACACATAATACTTTCACTGCAATCCTAGTGTACGTTGATAATGTGATCCTAGCAGAAGATTGTATGGACACTATCAATGAACTTAAAGCTGCACTTGATGAGAAATTTAAGATCAAAGACTTGGGAAAATTGAAGTACTTTCTGGGAATAGAAGTGGCAAGAACAGAGCAAGGAATACACGTATGTCAAAGAAAATATGCTCTTAACATTTTGGGGGATTCAGGCACCATAGGATCAGCACCTTCAAAGATACCTCTTGATCAAAATGTCAAATTATTAAAGAAAATGGTGAATTGCTTCATGATCCTTCTATCTACAGGAGGTTAATAGGGCGATTATTGTACCTAACTATAACAAGGCCAGACATCTCATATCCAATACAGCTTTTGAGCGAGTACATGGATAATCCTAGAGTGCCACACCTCCATGCAGCATACAAAGTACTGAAGTATATCAAAAGAGCACCGTGACAGGGATTACTCTATTCTACTACTTGTGATGTGTAGCTAAAAGCATACTCAGACTCAGATTGGGCTACTTTTCCAGAAACTAAGAGATCTGTCACTGGTTACCGTGTGTTCATTGGGTCATCACTTGTATAATGGAAGTCAAAGAAGTAAGGTGTGGTCTCAAGGTCCTCTTTAAAAGTAGAGTATAGGTAAATGGCGCAGGCATGCTGTGAAGTAACATGGATGAAGTATTTATTGGAAGATCTGCAAATTGAACACAATCAGCCAGCAAACCTGTATTGTGAGAACAAATCAGCTATATACATTGCCACTAATCCCATTTTTCACGAAAGGACGAAGCATATAGAAATAGATTTCCATGTTGTGAGAGATAAAATTCAAAATGGGAGTATAGTTACTGAGTATGTCCACACTGGATCCCAACTAGCTGACATGTTAACAAAGGCCTCGATTGTGGTCCACATTGAAGGAATGATCTAGATGGGAGTAATCGATATCTACTCTCCATCTTGTGGGGGTGTTGAATTATAATGATGAAGTTAATCGTGTAGCAGATGACATGACAGCAAATGAGATGGCATTATAGTCACCCAAAGGAGATGACTCAAGCATCAATTGTGGTCCACATTGAAGGAATGATCTAGAAGAGAAAAGGGATCTACAAGGATTCATCACATGGAGTTTTTTATTCTTTGTAACCATATTTGATTCTTTGTAAATATTCCTTTTTATGTACTGGTTTGTGAGTTTATAAATTGGCTGTAAATTCATTTATAAATAATCAATTCAATTACAAGAATTGTA
>CAIGRN010183072.1:0-22481 GCA_903798345.1 Fraxinus anomala | reverse complement strand
ATGAACTTCCATTGTTTTCCTTTTTTTTTTTTCATTTTTGAATTAAGAAAGTATTATCCGAGTACTCCAATACTTGCATAATAGTTCCACAGACATTCTAGAGTTAATACCCTAAATAGTCACCGAACTTTGTTAAAAGTTCCCAAGAGGTCACCGAATTTCAAAACTTCCATAAATAGTCAACTGAACTTTGTAAAAAGTTCCTAAGGAGTCACTGAATTTTAGAACTTCCTTAAATAGTCATCGAACTTTACCAAAATTTTCCAAGAGGTCACTAAACTTTGAATTGAGACCACATACATCAATTGTTTANTAGTCACCGAACTTTGCTAAAAGTTCCCAAGAGGTCACCGAATTTCAAAACTTCCATAAATAGTCAACTGAACTTTGTAAAAAGTTCCTAAGGAGTCACTGAATTTTAAAACTTCCCTAAATAGTCACCGAACTTTGCCAAAATTTCCCAAGAGGTCACTAAACTTGGCAAATTGAGACCACATACATCAATTGTTTAGTGATCACCTAGAAACTTTTTGCAAAGTTGAGTGACTATCTGGGGAAGTTTTAGCAAAGTTCAGTGACCCTCTAGGAACTTTTTACAAAGTTCAATGACTATTTAGGGAAGTTTTAAAATTTGATGACCTCATGGGAACTTTTGGCAAAGTTCGGTGACTATTTAGGGTATTAACCCGACATTCTAATATTAAGCTTACCATTTTCATATATTGCAACTTCATTAACCTTCTAGCCTACTCATCGGCTTGTCGTGAACTTTGACAAGTCACATGTTTGATGGCTAGACACAGACCTACCTGTTAGCATATGAGCATAATGACAGTGGATTTTTATTTTGACCTTTTATCACGACAGCCAACTAGGTAACTGATGTGCAAAACCATTTGGCAGGCTAATATTATAGTTAGGTGGAGGCCAAGGCCTTGCTCCCTTTCCAGGCCAATGGGACCTCCTTTAGTCCCCCTTGAAACTTGTATATCCTCATTTTTTTCCTGAGTACTGTCAATTCTCATTTTAATCCAATGAAAAATAAAATAAATTTACATCTCTCAAATTGTAGGTTATGGCTGGGTTGTTGAATGTCGCTGATAAGGCTGACTGGAGGAATTCTCAGCTCAGCAAAGATGAAGAAACAAAAATGGCAGAAGGTTTTAAGAGTCGATTTGAGGAGTATGACACAAATCGTTGATTTTTACAACAGAACGTATGTAAGGATACCATTTGGAAGTAATGCTCTGGCAAGTTACAACTCACTTTTCTATTTTGTTTACTTTTGACATTTTGATTGTTGCTAGTAATTATAGCTGTATCGCTTATGTTTTTACCTATCATCTCATACTGTTGAACTCCACATAGATTGTGATTTTGTTTTGACAGGATTCGGATTATTATCACTCTGGACGCGGGATCATGCCTACTTACTAACGCAGAAAGCGATCATCCTTAGTGGATCTTATGGTACCTATTTGGCAGTGTCTGACCAAATGACTCGACCAGCTCAGACTACGAGTACTTATATTATAAGTTGATTCATGCTACTTATGTACAACCGTATTTTTTCCTCGTATGAGATTGTTATGTTGCACATTCTTTATACGAAGCAATAGGAAGAATTGCAGTGTTGCCGATGCAGGCGTTGTGTCTCCATCTCTTGGAAGTAACTGAAGGTCGCATATTATCTGATTTCTAAGTTAGTTTTGCTCTTTCTTGATATTTGTCTTAGTTTTGGATAAAATAATTGAAACTGTCCCTGACGTGATAAAATTTTAGGTGTGTTTTTTACCTCTCAAATAAAGGGTGAAAAAATCAATTGAAACCTTCACGGTGAGATCCTGTTACGTCGAGCGAACCCTCTTTCAAAAAAAGTGTTTCGACCTAAATGAAGCATCATTTAAGATAAACTCGGGATAATGAAGGCTATTTATGATTCCATAAACTTAGATTTAAATAGCTTGATAGTAAAGAAAGCACATTCAAAATTAAAAGAATTATGCTGTAAGTGCATAACTCATAATATGATCCTTCACATAAGAGGCAAGTGGTGCCCCCTTGCCTCTTATGTGAAGGATTATGTTATAGGTTATATACCCATAGCATAATCCTTGTTTCCTGACCTGAACAATTTGCTGAATTTCTCAAGCCGCTGCTTCACCATAAGTATTTCATAAAGTGGACGAGTATTACCAAATTTTGTTCTGTGTGGCGGGGAATTATGTCAAATAGAAATCTCAAATAGAATGATTATATATGGGGCCAGGTTAAATGAATGGAGAGACTACTGACTAGCCAGATGGAGAAGGGGGCAATTAAATCAGTGTAACAACATAATGCATGCAACCACAAAATCAAGTTTCATGCAGAATCTCAACATCTAAAGTCAGGTTAGGGTCTCCTGCCGATCCTCCCATCATTTAGATTCAGTAAATCATAGATCATACATGTAGACAAATACAACATGTTTTTTTTTTTTTTTTATCAAATATTCAAGCCACCAATTCTGTCAAGTCTTCGGACATTCAAGCACGTGATCTTTAAATTTTTGCAACTCCTCTATAACCTCCTCCTCAGGTCTGTACAACAAATCCGTCATACGCCATATCTGGAAAGACCACGAACAATTTCATGTCGGATTAGAACAAATCAAGCCAGCAGAAAATTGTACCAATAGGGTAACATTCTAATACCTGTAAAGTACCACCTCCACCAGAGGATTCTCCATCATCAGATACACTAGCAATTGTCCATGGGTCAGAAGCATTCCAGTGGAAGTCAACAACCTTATCTCTGGAACCAAAGTATTATTCCATTAAGTTCAAAATAATTTTCAATGGCAAAGTTCAAATTAATTCCCAGGTCCCTTAAGCAGTTCCAATGGGAATTACATGTCAGATAGACTTGGAAGAAAATGAAGTTCACAGGTAAAGCACAAAGTGAAAATGTACAACAGGTCTCCTCAAGCAGTTCCAATGGGAATTACGTGTCAGATAGACTATAAGAAAATGAAGTTCACAGGGAAAGCAAAGAGTGAAAATGTACTCTTTGAAGTTATTAATGAACTCTAGCATCCATCCAGTATGATGCAATTTTTATGTCTGTTTCCACAGGATGCATATGATACATAGTTCTCCAGTATTAATTTTCTCCATTACCTGCTGTTTTCTAATATGAATTGCACTTTTTAGTTCACGAGTACATGCCATCTAAATTTTAACAATTTAACACATCATTTTCTTCCATAGAAAATTACAATACATACATGAATCTAAACAAATTCAAGTCAGTAACTCTATCATACGAATCATTGCTCTTCATATTGTGAACAAGAATACATCAATAATAAATATAATGTATCGGCAGATGAGAGTAAGGGTACGTGACAGTAAGATCCTACACTAAAACATAAAAAAGTACACGGTACTCGTTTTGCTAAGAGAAAGGTTGGAACTTTCTAACCTGTGGCCAGCATGTTGGAAAAACAACCCCGGAGGAGCATTTGGAGATTTGGACCCACTTTCTTTCTTTTTATCAACCTGCAATATGGTAACCAAGAAAAAAGTGTTCAGAAATCCATCAGTGTATATTAAGATCGCCATAAATTATCTTGTGTTAGGTGAGAACGAAGTTATTCTAGTGTTGATGGCCTTGAACAATTACATCTTTAACATAATACGCACACTCGAAATCATTTTCTGTACGACAGGTTTGACACATCAACCTTCTGATAGCAGTTAATACCACAATGAGAAGAGTGGAAAAGAGTTCAGGAGCTTCTCACCTTCTCATAATCCCAGATGTTCAACAGACCATCTTCTGCTGAGGACCCAAAGACTGAGCATTTGCCTGGTGACCACTGGAATTTGTATAATTGGTTAAAGTTAAGTGAACAAATAGATTAGACATGCAAAGTCGGAAAAAATATAATCAGCAAAGGCGAATGCAATACCTGGACACAAAGAACAGAAGATGTATGACCTGCAAATTTATGGACGGGCAATCCGACTCCATCAGAGTTTAAATTGCGGCGATCAAACATGTGAATTGTATGATCCGCGGACCTGAATGAATGAGATTGCATAAGCACCTAAATCTTTGATGAACTTAACTTGCATAAAAGAACGAAAGACACATTATCGAATGTTACATATAAATAGTCTTTTATGATCATCGTATGGGGGATATATGCATATTTAACAGACCGACCCACCCAGTTAGGATATAATTTTCATCGTGAGAATTCCAATCTACACAATGAAGATCGGCACTGTGCGCTTTTGCAACCTAGCCATGATACAAAGATTAGTAACCCAGGTCAGAAACAGTAACTAAACTGAATTTGGAATTTAGTCTATATGTCAACAAAATTTGAAGAATACAAGACATACAAAATAGAATAAAAACACTGATAAAATAAAGAACAAAAATAGTACTAAACATAAAAATTCTTATAAACATTCTTCAACCAGTACAGAATATTCAAATATTTTAATGGACTGACTAATGGAAGAACAGGTCAGCTTTCCAGAAAGGTTATGGGGAAAATAATCTGATCTAATTTGATTCCGAAGTTCTGCACTGAACTTGAAAGGGACAAAAATTTTGCAATTTCCGACCAAAAACTCCACACAGAATCTACTGACGAATAATCTAATGTCGATGTAGGCAGAAAGACGGGGTAGGAATCAGCACGACACTTAAACTGCTTCTGAAAAGAGACATATCTATACCTCACTACCTTACTCAATGATAAAGAAATTGACACGTGTATATGGAAATGCTAATAAGGCACTTGTCAATTTCACAATATTATTTGAATCAAGTATACATTGCAAATATATAATATTAATGTTGAACCACTTTAACTAAAAGCTCAAGTTGTTGATAAGATGACACGTACAACATTTGAATATTGCCTTCAACATGCCTCACATGTGGGTGGGATTTAATTTTTTCCATCAAAGTCTTAACAAGTACACAATTTCTTTAAAATGGGTGGCGATGGAACTTGAACCCAGGACCTTTACATGTTTTCATGCTATGTTATCACCAATCTAAAAGTTCAAGATGTTAGATAATGGCATGTGCATAGCATTTAATTATTGGATTCAACAATAAATAAGACAAATGCAACCAAAAGATGCTTCAAAATTCAGGCATTGATATCTTGTCACAAATTAGAGGAAGTTGTTACACTCAAAATATAAATATCAGGTCATCTAGCAAAATTCCTTCTTCAAATGAGACTAATGTTTCGAAAGTTCAAACAGAGTCAATCATACATGCCTTAATGTTATACTTTTCGAAAAATGTCCCTTCTAATATACTGTTGCTGGAGAATCAAAGATTCAAAATATTGTTCAGCAGTATACAGTAGATGAGTTAAAGCACTTGACGAGAATGCAATAATAACCTAATTCTTGAGCCCCAATGCAGCCTAATGTCAATGAGTCCATGTTCGAAGAATATTGTGGTCTATCCTAAAGAATGGAAAAATTGCATAATATCAAGTGTTAAAGAAAAGGGGTCATCTAACCTTCACAACGGGACCACATCCTATCCTTGCATCCCATAGTATCAAACAAGAATCATCTCCAACGCTACAAAACTGCTGCGAACTTCATCAGCATGACAAATATATCAGATTCAAGTCGCCACTTCAAAAACTTATAACAGCATTACATATTTAGGAAGAAAAGAACAGATACTCAAGATAGCTGCAACATTTTCATAAGTTCGAAAAAACACGTCATAATAGATGTGTCAGGAAAAGAAAATAGAAAGGAAAAAAAGGAAAGCAAATGGCCTCATGATTAATCACCAAAGCAGCCTTGAAGAAAATAATAAGTGGCAGACAATGACGAGGATCAAAAAACTTTGGTTTTTATATAAAATATAAATATTCGTGTAATCCATCAAGTTAATGATGCATGCAAGATACCTTGACGGGCAAAATTGCACGTCCTCAACTGTATCATCATGCCCTTGAAAAACCCCTCGGGGACTAATAGAAGAATTATCAGCCGCTTTTACAACTGAACCAGCAGATCCTGTTAATTGGCCAGCATCTGTGGCCAATGTTGAAACATGATCCTGAATGCTCCACAACACCACAGATTTATCTTTTCCTGTCATAAATTTCATTGTTTCAAAACATCAATAGAAAAATCACAACAAAGCTTAGTAGAGAATGCCAGAAGAATGAAACTATTCCAGATGATTAAAAAGGAGAAAATAATAGATTCATTATTCATACCTCCTGAAAGCACAAAGGGTTCAGCTGGGCACATTGCAAGTGCAAATTCTGCATTATCTTGGTGTCCAGATAACACCTAGAAGAAGGCAACAGGTTATGTTCCATGGTCTTTACCTCAGAAAACACACAACCAATGAACCAATAGACAATTAATCTAATCCACTAGAGTTGCCACAGGAAGAGGGCAAATTGCCAATGTAGATTTGAATGAGAATGACTTCAAGTTACAGCAGGAGAAACTGGAATAGAACACAACAAAAGAACCTAAAAAAACAAGTGGTAAAAAGGAACTGTTCAAGTGGTAGCTAGATAACAGTGACATTATTGTATACGTATTCTCATTGCAATCCTCCTTCAGAGTAAGGCCTACCAAATCATTTCTTGTGGAACTCATGATTCTTGAAAGCGGTACAGTTTGTTGCAAACCCTTCACCACATGCAGAATATTATCTCTTAGAATTTGACTTGGGAGCAAGCCATTTTCGGAAAACACCATGTCCAGAAGCGCCAAAACATTATTTTATTTTATTTTCATCTTGAAGAAATTTCTATTAGGATTCAAGTCTAGCATCCAAAACTAAAATAGACTTCCTACAGCTTTGAAAATTGTATGAAGCCATACTCTGGATATGAAAGTAAATGGACTGAAAGTAGTGTAGCTTTTAATATATCAAGGCATTATTCCATAACCAATTGCAACGAGTAATGCATCAATGTATACCCACATAATATTTTACTTTAAACCGTATTACTGAAATCCCAAGGTTGAATAAAAATATTATACATAGATTCAACAAAAGCAGTGACAGCATAATGCCACAGCATTTTGCACAACAACTTGAACTTTGAAATGTTGCAATTCAGTAGAAAGAACCAATGATACAAGTTCAATCATCAGAGCCATAAAAATTCTCTTGCAGAAAATTGTAATATTCATGAAATTTCCAACCGAATCATTGTTTACATTGTCCATCCCAGAAGTTCTTGATAATTGCTGCCTGAGAATGTAAAATTTATATCAATTTTGATTTCATCATGAGCTTGTATTATAATTCGACTCTGTCCCACAGGCAGACCCTAATGAAAGCCTTACTAGAAAATCTGTAATAAATACATTTATGCTACCAAATAAATTAATTAATGAGATCCATTACCTTTAGTAACATAGTTCTATCACTTCTATAAAATTTAGGTTTCTGCAAAGAGCTTCCACAATAAGAAGACAGTGTTTGCAAGAAGGTGAAAAAATACTGCTACCTCCCAAATATGGTTATAGATTGAAGTTTGGGATTGATGAAAGAAATGAAAAATCCATAGGGAAAACAAGATAATCAGTTGATTAAAAGATGGCAAAGACAGAACCCTACAATCAACATAATTGAACTCCAGAAACAAAAAACATACCAAATCTGGGTGTGATTCAGCAGCTCCAAGGACAGCTTGCCGATTGGGTTGGGCTTCAATGTCCCAAATAAGAACCTATATTCACGATAAAACCAAAATTAATCTGCATATTTCAAAATAACTGTGCCACAAATACTAAAAGGAACATGAACCTTGAATCAATACTTACTTCAGGGCAGTCAGTGTGCGTTGCCACTATATTTTTATTCTGTGGAAGTTCCCTGATTCTGTTGACCTACAGTGTGATTGACAATTTAAAAATAATGACATAAATGCTTACGGTGATAGGATGTTGATTGAAGTAGTAGTTATTGTTTTCATTGACTAAGATGAGAATTGGTGGAGCCTTGCAATGGAATATCAAATGTTAAAACAAATAACAAGAAATGTTAAAAAAGTACTGCACAATACGCTTAAATTTTTTTATAAAGGTAAGACAGATTGAAGGAAAAATACTTTTGATCTCTATTTTTTTAACCCATACTAGGTATCAGTATAGACTGTCAGTATTATTGAGTCTATCAATTGTTATACTTTGGGTCCTCCCATGAACCTTGGTGGAGAGAAGTAGGAATCATTTGTTGCGTGGGGAGGAGTATATTATCCTCCAGGAGGGAGAATTGCACTAATTCTGCCTTCTATTTCCAGTTTTTCATTCATATTGGTTTGAAATGCCTGTAGATGTGGTGTCAAGCGAAGACAGATAGACTGCTCAAGGTAAGGACCAGAGAATAGGTGGAAAGTTTGCTAATTTGGGCTATGCAAACCATAAGCACTAGAATGATTCGAAAATAGCAGCTACAAATTTAGCCACCTCAAAAAACAAATAATCCAGGACATAAATGATTATAATTTGTCACATAAAAGGCAGAATATTTGCACACATACTAGAGAATAAATAACGACCTCGAATAGATACAGCACAGAATGCATATTATATCTGAAAGGCATGCATAAATGTTCATGGTGCCAATCACGTCCATGTATTCATGCAGCTCGTACCTCTCCAGGATGTATGATAGTTTTGTACTTCTTAACGAAAGGTGAGCTTGCATCTTCATTGAACTAGCAATCAAGCAATTAATGAGAATCAGATCAACATGTTAATAATATTTTTAAGTTAATAATTATGTCCAGTTATAAACTTACATTTGCTATATGGTTTTCTGCCGCGACTCGAGGCTTCACAATATCACAGTTTGCTACAATTAAAGTGTTAGGCACGGTCTGATCAGTCTGGTCAGCGAAAAGGAGAAAAACGATCAGTTCACTGGTAAAATAATAGGCATACTAATTGAAAATTAGTACATTTTGGAATTCAGAAAGCGATTCCTCAACAATAACATAGCTTTAGTAAATAACAGTGGAAAACATGGTCTATTTTAGAAGAACAAAAATGTCAGGAGGAGGAGGAAGAAGAAATGAATCATTCAGGTTTCAAGTTATAGAATATAGAAGGAGATGAATTAAAATATACAGAATTGAATTTTCAATATGGTCAATACTAGAAGAATAATCCAAGCTACAATAGGTGTAACAACTGTTTCATGCATTGCTGACCATAAACAGAAGGTAGACAAATTTTAACTTGTATTAATCCGAATAAATGAAATATGACATGTAATAATATGTGTGTGTCTGTGAGTGCAACTAGACATGTTTTAGCATCCTTATGCAATTGAAAAACATTACAAACAATGTTGTAAAGCATTAATAACAACAAAAGGAGAGAGAGAGAGAGAGAGAGAGAGAGAGAGAGAGAGAGAGAGAGAGAGAGAGAGAGAGAGAGAGAGAGAAAATATATATAAAAAAAAAAACCTAAAAAAAAACAGCAAAAAAAAAAAAAAAAAAAAAAAAAAAAAAAAAAACCGAAAAAAAAAAAAGATGTCGTAATAAATAAACAACCCACGTCCTTGTCTCTTCAAATGAATCCTTATAAATCAAAAGAGTAAGATATGTGTGCAATGCATATTTTACACCACTACACATTATATGAACAGTAAGTCAAGATACCAATATATGCTTACTAAGTGTTACCTGATAATTGAAGGCAATATTTAAATACATCAACTTTACCTGTTCAGAAAGGTAGAGACGCTGTTTGTCCTTGTAAGATCCATTCTCGATAACTGGGCCCCAACTATAACCATGAAAACACCAACATATAAATGGAGGACCATATTAATTTTTTGAATAAATATAAACAGGTATATTAATAATTTCATGATTACAGTACATCAAATAAAAAATTTACAATCCACTAAATTTACACAACAGATGTCCTAGATCATAAATCTTAAATCACAATCACACACCATGCACACAAATATCATATATGCTTCATCTAACAAACATTGAATTCAGTGATTTCATTTTTGCATTCGTCTAGACAAATTTTTTGGAGATCTATTTTATATTGATTTATTGAGTTTTACAGAAAATATTAAGAGGCCTGTTAGTTTAATTTTCATTTAATTATTTTTCTTTATCAAAGTAACCCAAATTTTTTGTGGTTTACAGAAAAGATTTAGCCCATGTTTGAGCCCCACTCATTTTTCCACAAACTCATTTTCAACTACACATTCTCCCAATAAAATAAATTTACACGTAAACCCAAAACTTTTTACTACTTTTTAACCATACATTCTCCAATAAAATATTACTATTACACAATATATTTTCCAAAAATAGGGCTCAAACATAGCCTTATAATATTTGAAGTAGAATTGTCCTGCTTACCCATTTTTTTAAAGAACAAATTTAGCCCTTGTATTTGGTGTAGCTTAGAAATTTGATATACATTTAAGTAAAAAACAACAATAAATTTTAACCACACATTTCACATAACCCCAACTTTCATCAACTTTTCAATCGTATATTTATCAACTTTTATCAAAATCTAATAAAAATCTAAACTTTAGCTACACCAAATAGTGGTTTAGTTTTTCCTCAGAAGTACCCCCCAAAATCTTTGGTGACCGGAGGGTCAAAAAATCAACCCAAACCCTATATCCATCTTATAAGATTTCTGCAGCACACCACGTCCTTCAGACTCAATTCCCAACAAAAGAACAGGTAAATCTCTTCCCTCTAGTATCTATTTTCTATGCATGAAGGCCTTATTTCTGAAACTCTGTTTGTAGTTTTCGGTGAATATCTTGGATAATTCCAGAAATATTATCTGTATAATGTATGTATAAAGAAAATTCTGTATTATTTGCAGTATTTTTGTTTACAATCTACTATGATATTTTATATGGGAAAAAGGCAAACAACTTCTTTCAACAAAGCTATCATCATTATCCCATACGCAAGTGGAAGAATCTTATCGAGGCAAGAAAAGCAATGGAGTCCCAACTTTTAGAGCATGCTTGGCTAAGCTTAAAATAAGCAGAAGTTACTTTTAATTAATTTTTTTTTCAAAGCTGTTGGGATATGTTACTTTTTCTACTTCTAAGTAACAAAAGTACTTATTTCAAAGTCTGTCTTGTGTTGTTGAGAAAATAAAAAACTTCCTTATTTCTAAGTTTAATCAACAAAAAAGTTATTTTCAACTTGTGTACTTCTTAAGGTTAGCCAAACATGCTCTTAACCATTTTTAAATGAAAAGCTCATGAATGAATGATAGGGTTTTCATGAAGGATGACAGATTAAAAGGAAGAAACATTTAAATAGGATGTGTGTAAAAAATAGTAAATAGCTCATTTTCAAAAACTCACGTTAGCAGAAGAGTTGTAATTTTTTTTTCTTTCCCTTTCAAACAGCCTCGTAGAGCAAACAAACATGATTTCAGTTTTAAATAGCATGAACAGTAAAAAACTACAAAACAGAACAAAATTAAACATATGTACATACAAATGTTTGTATATGCAAGCATCCAGCAGCTCCAACCCATTTTCTTTAGTAAAACCACATCATATAGGTCTCAAACCCTAGCAGAAAACCGAACAAGCTAAAGACAAGGAAATGTTAGAGCGGTACCGGCAAGAGAGAGAGGGCCAGACAAGGTTGTGATGAGCAAACCAGTCGTAGAGCACTGGCACCAGCTGCTTCCAATGAATATACCTTTCGTCCCAGGTGGCGCTGCCGGTGCCTCTCCTTTTAGCACTAGCCTCTTTCTCCTTGTCTTCTTTCGATTTCGTCAAGCCCTTTGGCCTTCCCCGCTTCTTCGGCTCCATCGTAAACTTTTTCTGATGTTAGTGCTGCTACGATTTTAAGGTTAGTACTGAGTACAGTCGGAGAGACTCAGAGTATGCTCCGAGTTTCACTATACAGAGGGTATTTTTTAGAGGCTATTTGGGATTTTTTGACCCTGTTTGGCTAGCTTCATTATTAGATTTTGAAGGCTACTTTGACTTTTGTTTAGTTTTCTATTTTTAATTTGTTTCGAGGATTTATTATTTTTAAAAATTATTTCTCAAAACAAAAAATTAGAGACACTGTTTGAAATTTTGAAAAATTATTTTATTTTTAATTCATAAAATTTGATTATTTAATAATTTTATAATAATATATATATTTTAAAGTTGTGAATTTTACAATTTTTTTCCCTCACTACAAAAAGTAAAATAATAAATAATACATCGAGTTCAAAACATAAAATTAAAAAATAATGACGTGAACTAAGAATATTTTTATCTGTGTTCATTTAAAAAAAATTAATTTTTTTATGTAAATAATCATTAAGGGTTCGAACTATTTTATATTTTTTTATAAATTTTATTTTTTAAAGAATTTTTTATTTTTACTTTTTTAAAATTTTAGTTTTTTAGAATTTTAAATTTTATTTTTAGACTTTTATATTTATATTTTTTTAGAATTTTTAATTTTTAAATTTATTTAAATAAGATTTCATTCAAGAACTTGTTTTCCATGTTTCGAATATTTTCAGAATTTTCAATGAAAATACTCAAAAACGACAAAAAATGAGTTTTGAGTTCTATGTTATAAATTTAACCTTGTTTTTAAAAATGCATTTTCGAAAATGTTAGATCAAACACATTTTCAATATTTTGCAAAACTAAAAATAGAAAACAGTTTGAAAACAACAAATCAAACGCACCATAATTTTTTAAAAGACTGAAAATCAAAGGAAATTAATGTAATATTATTTGAGGTATATTTTCACCCCCAAATTGTTGGCACTTATTAGTTTTTCAGAGTAACGAAAATCATCCAAGATCAAACGTAATTTGGAGCATATCTCTTATCCACCAAATTTGTGATTTTTTTATTATTCTTCAAATTTTCCTCCAATTTTATCATCTATAAAACAATTACTTTCTAGCTCACATATTTTATTCAAAACTAGCTTGTAAATAAAAATAAAATAACTAAAAAAATTATTTATAAACAAAAAATTACTTTATAACTAAAAAAATTAAGTTAAAAATTGCTTATAAAGTAAAAAAAAAAAAATACTATTAGTGATTCAAAGGATTACTTATAAAATATAAAAAGTTATTTATAAGTGAAAAATTTACTTGTGTGTAAGAAATTATTTATAAGTACAAATTTAACTTATAATTGTAAAATTTATTTACACGTAAAAATTTGCTTATATGATTATAAGTAACTATGAATAGTTACTTTTGAGTTAAAAATTAACTTATATGTAAAAGAAATGACTTATATGTAAAAATATCGTATTGAGTTACATACAAAAAATTATAAGTTAAAGTTTTCACTAAAAGGCATATATGTAATTTTATTTTTTAACAAAACATTCAGAACCGTTGGATAATAAATCTCAATGATGGATTGGACCGTTTAAAAACATATACGAAAATCCGAATCAACCATAAATGTCCAAAACATGTACTTTAAAAAACTTAAGCACCCAAAACTCCCAAGCAAACCCTTAAAACCAAAATGGAGAAATAACAAATATCCTTATTTATGATTTATTGAAAATTATCCTAATTTGTATTTCAAATTTTGAGAAATACCAATTAGAATTGCTTGAAACCCAAGTTCAAGCAAAAATAGAAGTGGCAATTGACCGAGTTGGCTCGATTATGTGGAAGTACGAGCTCAACTCAAGTCCACAAAGTAGGCTACGTAGATCCTCTAGCTCGGGGCCTCGTGGGGCGAGTTGAACCATCCACGAGCTCATGGCACAGCTATTTTATTTTATTTTAAAAAAAATAAATTAATAAAACAATTTGAAACATTCAAAATAAAAATATGGTACGAGTAATTTGAAACCCTCATCTTATTTTAGAGCTTGGGATTGATTGTTTTTAACAAAGACGATATTAAAAATGTACACAAACAACATACTATGTAAATAATTTTTCAAAAATTTTCAAATTTTGAAAATATTCAACTATTAATCTGTCTGCTTTATCTTGGTTTTGGAGCACTACATCTTCCTAATCTTTTAAACACATTAAACTCTCTACTATATCTTCTTTGAGTTTTGATCTAAAATCTGGCACAACAATGTCACTGCACTAAGGTAGACTTCAACGTTACAGTAGATACCATTAGTTTTAGAAGATCACGTGCTATAATATATATATATACAATTGGATATTGACGATCATTCATTCTCCATTGTCTAAGTATGTCAAAAAAATTATTTAAGTTCTGTTTGGAGCCCATTTTCATGTCCAAAAAAGGGAAATTTTGACTGTTAATGTTAGAGGTAGGTCCCACCCATATGAGATAAAAGTCAAAAATTGTGGTTGAAAATTGGACCCAACGGTACAAAAATTCATTTTTTCCCCACAAAATGGGCTCCAAACAAGAGCTTATTCTCATCTAAAATAATGAGCCATTGTGGACAAAGTGTCGATCTAATCATAACGGTACTTCACACGTACCTATATTCGTAGCATAGGCGTGGACAGATGAATTATTAGAATGCTGAGTACATTTACAAGAACTAATGTAGCTCCATAAATCGTAGTTGTCGTGTGACAACAAAGTAGTCCTTGCTACAAGGGATCATCCAAATTTCATATTTTTTTGGGCATACAACTCATACATATCACATAAACTTTTCTCTAGATTACATGTGTAACTTGAAATCCATAAGTTAATTTATTCGAAATTGCGGTACAATATATTTTGTACCTTATAAATTAAACCCTAGAGTTCACTACTGAAGCTAAAGGTAACACAACACCTTCCAATATTTTCCAAACTTAACTTTCATTGCTTCTACGATGTGGAAAATATTTTATACCTACTTAAATTATTAACAATATAACAAAAGCAAGTGAGAATAAGTGGATTGATTGAATAATATACGTTTGAAGATACATTCATAGCGTTGAAGAAAACTTTCAAAAAAAAAATCTCACATGAAATTAAAATTTTCAACCATGATCTTGTCAATCAAATTCTAGACCGTGTGAGTGTCGGTCGTTGTAGTAAGCATTAAAAAAGTTTCATAACCTTGACAAGATCGTCGCATAAGATAAGTGCATAGGATAAGTTGAGTTCCATTTATGATTCACATCTTTGATAAATATTCTTACTTTCAGTCCATTTTTCTTAATAAAGTTTAGAGCGTACATAATTTTTCTAAGTCCTGTGAATTTTAGTCCATCTTTGATAATTAAATTAAAATTATGACAAACACAAAATCATGAAATAGCATACCACCAAATTTGGGGTTTAATTGTGCAGTTAACTTTTCAATGACTTCTTTGTTGTTCGAATATTGTCGAAAGTAAAACTACGAATTTTAATTTCGCAACTAAATTCTACAATAATGTTCATTAATATATTAAAAATATTTATCTATTAAAGGGATATTCAATTACTTAAATGCAATATTGTTTTATATATTAACAATTGTTTGTGTAATAAAACTATGTAACATTTATGATTATTATCGGACCACGAGTTGAACGTAAATTATAAAGCATCAATATATTTATTCAAATCACATGCTATCCATGCCTTTTTTTATTGTGGCATTCGAACGCGGAGTGTTTTTAGAATATGGTTTGTACCTGGATTGAAGATTTTTCATATGAAGTCAACTAAGTAAATACTTTTCACTATGCTAAGTGTAAACTCATCGTTAGCCACAAATATCGCAATACTTTCAACATTATCTCTTGTGGATAGACCCAATTGTTAAGGCCAGTACTAGAATTTGCAGCAGGAGAACCAAAATCGAGTTGCACCTGATTTGACTATACAGATTTGTAGTGTCTATTTAGAAAAGTCGCGTCAATACTCTTTTGCCAAGCTAACTTCTCCTTGCAGTTTTTATCCAGTGCTTTGTACTCTAATTGTCCATTTACTGCTGCATTTGGGTCACTAATTTGAAGTGTTCCCATCACTTAAGCCTTTTATTTGTTCATTCTTTGCTTGTTGCTTGAACCTACTGTCACCATTTCATCATCTTCTTCAACATCGTCCAAATTAATAGATTCATACTCCCATGCTCATCACCCAAATCATTAGGAAGTGAAATATCATTTAGACCACTGAAATTATGATCTAATGATGTATTATTTTCTGTTCTTCTAAATAAATCGAGGCCACATTTACAATCTCATTCTCAGAACTTGAAAAATCTTTCATTTTGCACGTACGCCCATTTAGATTTTTACCATCAAATATATGAAAAATGTGTTGGAAAAACATTCAAACTAGAGTGATGTCAATTAGGAAACACATCGGAACTCTCCACTGAATTTGTTGAATCTATGAGTTTTGAAGAAAGCTTATCATACTTGATATTTACTTTAGTCATTGCTCTGATACCAAATGTAACAATCAAGGAGAAGAAACCATAGTTATAAAATTCGACCCGGACCGACTGGTCGGGCAGGAAAATGGGTGACCCGGGACCTTGCCTGGGCCGGGTGGATTAATTAAATAGGTATGCACATGACTCGGTCAAAAATCGGCTTTGACCGAGTTAATCGACGGGTTTGACCAAGTTAATTCGGTCGGTTTACCGATTTTCAAAATTGCCTTTTAAAATTTTGGAGGTCCAATGAATTAAACATTGGACTTCTAAGTAAAACAATTAATTTCTCAGAATTGTAGAGTTGTTGAATGTTTTTTACGTGCAATAAGTTTTATGTATCCGATAAATCATTTATATATTTTCTAAAAGTATTTTTATAAAAATTTTGGTCAAACATTTTATTTTATTTTATAAACCAATAATTCGTGAAAAATAATTTTTTAAAAAAAATATAATTTTGCCTAATTTTTTTTTTATACTTTACTTTTTTTTATAGATTTTAATGCAATGACCCATCGGTTCAACAATTGACACACCAATTCAACCAGTAACCTGAGATCCAGTACTTTGTCCGAGTCGAGTCTAATAACTATGGAAGAAACACACTCTCAATCAGAAAAAAATTACAAAAAGATTTTAATTGTGTCCTTTTCTCGTAAATATGAATTAAAGTGAAATCAGGCAAAGAAACCCTATTTTCTATGAAAGGAAATACTTAAATTAGAACAAGGAAAAGAAAAAAATAAAGAAAATATTATCATCCCTTATTAAGATAAGGAACATTACATGTTAGTCGCCTCAGTATTTTTATTAGTTCAACAAATCGAGCCCTTGTTTGGTACATGTATTTTAAAATTCACTTTTAATCACACATTCGTTAAGTATATTAATTTTGTACACGAACTCATAATTTTTCCTACTATCTAACAACGCATTTTCTAGAATTAGCTTTTCAATTTTTACATATTTATTCTAAACAAATTTACATCAAAGAGGCCCCAAGTGTACGTTGAAGCAAAAATGTAAGTGTACTAATTTGGAAGAATAAAAAGAGTTGCTGACCGAAATGAGAAAATGTTATAAGTTGGGTGCTAAGGGTGGTTTTGAACAAATTCCTATTGGAAATAGAAAACTCGGAATGCTATTTTTGTACGTTGAACCTTACGAGTCACATTGCCGTATAAACCCTTGTTTCATCAACACATGAACGCGCAGATTAAAGGGGAGAGTGTGGAAAATGGAGGGTTACCCGCCAATACGTGAGATTCCCAATGAACCTGTTGTTAAGCGTTACAAGTTCGCATGGCGTGCTATTCTCATTTTTAACTTTGCTCTTGGAGGTCAGTTCCCTTATGCAATCATCTCCACCGCCCAAAATTAATAAATTGCTTATAAGTTTGTTTAATAGTATATTCGTGAAATCCGTTTCATGAATGTGAATGCTATCCTCCTTTTGTTTATTATTTTAGATGGGTCTGGGTTATGTGATGTGTGCGCTTTTTTTAGAGCTTGAAATTCTTGCATTATGATTGTTCACGTGTTCGATGATAAAGTTAATCAGTCTTTTATTGAACTCTCTGGGGTCTCATTAAAATGGCTTTTTTCTTGTCCATTTATACTTTGCTTATGTGCTGTTTGTTTCAGTGAAAAACTGTAAAATAAAAGCAATAATTGCTTATGGTTATTTGCATAATTACAAATGAAAAGTTAATTATTGATTTTTGAGGATGAAGTACTTTATGGGTAATGTGCTTCAATTTTGTGGTGAAATTTTCCATAATTTTGCTATGATGTTAATGAGATGTGTATTTATCTTTGCATTTGGTCCAATCATTTAACTCAATCCTTGTAGTACCATAGTTGTAAGAATTTTACATTTGCATATTGTGGTCAAAATTTTGCTCTTTGTGTTTCTTAACAAAAGAACGTGTCTCTGTTCAAAGTCGCTGCATTTCTTCGGAACTTCTGATTATGGTAAAAGGTTGGAACATAAGAACATGAACAAATAATATGAAGCTGGAAGCTTGGTGGAGTTTCAAGAGGGTGAAATAGTAATAGATAAAAGAAGTTAGGAGATTACTATATTAGCATCTACTTGTAAGATCTATGGATTTTGAGTTGAGATGAATGTTGGAAGCAACCTAAACAATATGAAGTTTCCCATGTTTGGTATGACACGAGAAGTAATGTTCCTAAAAGAGCTTCACTAACTGATTTCATTATGTATATGGTACATAGTACAGAGTGATGGCAGCACTTGAAAATAATTAATTTATCGAAAAATGTCCAGCGCTCCTCCTTCCCCCAGTTTTTGTTTTCTGGCCCCCTTTTTGAACCCTCTAGCAACTTCTTCACCCATCAGTTAAGTTAGTGCATCCTTTTCGTACTTAATCCTGATGTATAGACTTTGTATCTTGGTAATGAAATTCATTCTTTTCGTGGAGGCGAAAGATTGGTATCTTGTAGTGAGTTGGGGTTTTTTCGTAGGTTTTTGGTGGTTGATAGTAGGTATTGGAAATGCAATGCATGGTGGTTGGTTGTGGTGGTAGAGTATATGTAGAGGTGGAGTTAATTGTTGCAGGCAGTGGTCGTCATTCAAGGTTAGCCTGGAAAATGGGAGACGGCATAGATATGTATAAGTGGCAAATGATAGCTAATGGTATTGGGCTAACAATGGTCAGCCGTTGATTTAGGTGATATCAAATCTGTAATAGAGATGAGAGGGAGTTTTGCATCGTATGGCAGTAAATGTTGGTATGACGTTGCAGGGGCGGATACATGAATCTAGTTGGCGGGAGCTGAAATTTAGGAAATTCAATGTAATAAAATGCATATATAACATAAAAAGTCATTAAATTGTGTAATGTGTCTCGCATGTAGTTGGATGGAACATGGCGTTCATTTTACTTGATGTTGATACAACACATTTTTGAAACTAAAAATTGAGAGATTTTTAGGAAAATTTACACTATTACAAGCCTTCACATGTTGGTTTCAATGGACGGATTTCATTCATTTCATGCATTTTTTTAGAAAATTGGTATTTATTGAGCAGTATGAAGCCATGAAACCAAGTCTATTAGATTTTTTAAACTAGTATGATTGAATTATTAACTAAGTTTTGACCATGACATTTCTTAGGATCTGTTTGATGAACTTTTAAGTTTTTATCTACATGATCAAAATTAGACGTACCAGTATCAAGTTTAGTTAAAATCAATTATGATCAAAAACTAATTTGTACCTTTTAGTTTTACATTAAATTTCTTGGAAAGAACTTGGCTGGAGAGAGATTATAAAATAGACGAACTGTCTAAAATCTATGATACATAAAGAATAACCATTAGTCAAAGAATCAAAAACCATTAAGAAAAACACAAAATTAGATATCAAAAAGAGAGGAAAAAACTGTGTAATACAAAAGTATATATAATATACCTTGGAATCCCAAAAAGAATTGATAAAGAATGACATTCAAGTTTCTCTATATGCACAAGCCGGAAGTGGATGCTGGTTGGGATTTGGGATTTGGGAATGGTTGAACTGGGTAATTTCCACAGGTTAGGGAGTTTAGGGGGGTTAGAGGCTACATGACAGGTTTTTGGGCCAATTAGTGGTTAAAACTTGTGGGGTTATTTTTTTTTTTTTTTGTAACTGGGCTATATATTGAAAACCTAAAATTTTCTGTTTTAATATTGGATGTGGGCTGGGGCTGGACCAGGCTGTAGTCGAGTCCCGTCCTCCCCCAAATCCACCTGTGACTTTGGATGTCTGTAGACTATGATGCATATAGTGTTGATTGCTAATCTGGGCTTTGGCTGGATGGTGTCATAGGTGACAACTCGTTGATGCTCGTGAGTTTGTGCACTATGATGGCTTGGGCTTGCAATTATCAGGAATGATGCCACGGAAGCCAGATCTATTTTCATGTACCTAGACATTTTTCTGATCATATGAATAGTTGTGATTATTTATTTATTCCATGATTCAATATGGTTTTTAATGAGCAAATATTGAGGGCCCCAGGATTATGAATTCTGCCCGCAAATGATTTGCTGAAACTATAATTCATATCCTATAATCTAAACTTTTGTACATGATCAGTAAATAAGGTTAGGCCATTTATCTGTAAATCCTACAGTTATCTACTTCACAAGTGGGTGAGTAGTTTATCTTAACTACAGATATTAAGACCTCTAAGTGGAAGAACTAGTGTATTTGGAATGCATTGGATAAGACTATGCAAAAAAATTAGTTTAGTGCAAGAACTGTTAAATGGTTAAAGTTTACTGGATGGATAAAAATGTGTTATTATGATCTTGAGTGGATAATGAACCTTGTTTACAATCTAAGCTCTTTAAAATACAGGAGTGAAAATATAATTTGATCGACATCTGAGTATCTTGGAGTGCTCTATTGTAAATATTGGGAACATCTATTCAAAAGATTAAAGCTGTGACTCTTTAACGAGAGTTTAATATCTCGTTACGCATTTTTTTTTTCTACTTAGGTAAATCTGAGCATTCAGTAATTGCATTGGAAGTATGACATTCTTCTATGTGACTCCAATTTGCAGATAATTTACTAACATTGTTTAAGTGATCTACTAGATATTTTATTTGTATATCATCATTTTGGATAATTGCAACACTAAAGCAAGGATAGATAAGTTCCTTGAGAACTTTTGATAGCATTTTTGAACCTACTGATTGTTTTGTTTTTTATTCTGATCATACATTGCAGTAAATCGAATGCGCTGGTTCATGGTTCCACGTGAATTTTTGTTGCTTAATAAATTTTTTTTTTCTTTAATATGAACCTGATGATTATTCTTGGTATTGACAAGATTCTGGTAGAGTGTTCCATCTTACCAATTGCTTGATTAATAAATGTTTATACAAATGTGCAAATAACTTTTCTGATTTGCATGAGACTACATAAGATATTGATAGATCACATTTCGGGACATGTACTGATTGTTTCATTTGTGTACTCATTTTCTTGGAAGCGAGGATAAACAAGATTCCTGATATGTAGAATCAACATCTATGAATCTACTAATTGTTAATTTGATTGTAGAAAACCCGGATCCGTGTTTTTATTAAAACTAGTTTTTGTCCGGATTGTGTTATTTTTAAGGTAATATTAGCGTCTTGAATGCTAAGATTAGATGGGAAATTGTATTACAAAATTTTCACACACACATTTGTATAAAAGAAATAAATTAACAAACAGAATGACTAAATTTTTCTGATTTAATTCAGCACCACATAATATATTCAAAGACCATTTTAATTTTCACCAGGGGCATGGTGTGCGAACACCAGGTGTATGGTGTCCACTAAGTCCAAATTGTAATTAAATCCTTCTTTTTTTATTTCATATAAAAATTAGCAATTCCATAATCGAAATTAAACCCAAAAATTCTATTTTATTCATCTTAACCCCCCTATTCAATGCGTATTTTCTTCTTCGTTAATAATTGATTTTGTCATATTCAAAATGATATCTTGAATTACAAAAAAAAATAATAATAATAAAAATAAAAATTGAAGTTTAAAAGACGTGAAATTTGTAGTCATCACCTCATATCCTATATTTTAGAGAATAAAACATCCAACACTTCAATACGTACCAGTACCCGATATTCGGCATCATAGGTTGTATTTTCTAGATTGCATATATAGGTTGTAAAGGGATTTGGCTTTGTTGTGGTCTATCTTGTGATAAATCCTCTTGAATTAGTCCAGCCTTCTAATAGAATAGACTAATCTTCTATGTGGAAGTAGTACTTCCAAATTATAGGTCTTATGTATCCATATTTAGATTTTTCTGCAAAATCTTCTGATGCTAGATGCTATGAGGAGAATTATAGGAGAAGGGGAAAGGGGAGAGGAGAAAGGAGTGAGAAATAGAAGAAGAAGAAGAGGAGGGTGAGAGGAAGAGAGAAATTGGAGAAGAAATATATCATTTTTTATTCATTTGTAGTCTCTTTTATTACAGCGCAATAAAAGCAACTAAAGTAAATCAAATTATAGCATTCCTAAAATACGAATTAAAATTGGAAGCTAAACATAATAACATTCCTTCTAATAT
>CAIGRN010183062.1:0-20000 GCA_903798345.1 Fraxinus anomala | reverse complement strand
TCGAGTTTTGACTAATAAAAGTAATATGTGGCCTATAATTTGATATTTTGTGACTCGTAAATTTCGTGATTTGTGATCGATGAACAAATTGTGACTTTTAAATTTTTAATTTGTGACAGATGAACTAATTGTGACCTATAAAATTTTTCAATTGTGACCTTAAAATTTTTGAATTGTGACCTGATTTATGTATTCTTCCCATTACATTATTTATTGAAATTATACTATTATTTTCTTAACCCATATGGCCTTGTCTTGTTTAAGTTCTTATTTTCAGGGATACGATGAAAAAATTCCCATTCTTGCTCCAAATATATTTTTGCCGCTACGTGCACACATCATTGTTTCTGAATAAGGATTGTGCTAAAAATAATTCATATCTAAATATAAACTGTGATCGACTTGGAACTTAGAATCTCAATGACAAATCATGTATTGTTTTGAGTCATTCAAGATAACTTAATCATGATGAATTGAATTAATTGTAGATTTTTTAATCGATGATATTTTTAATTATGGTATATATGTTTGATACGATAGGCCCTATTTACTTTAGATAAAAATCAGATTTTTAATAGATTTTGATAAAATTTGATGAAATTTGTGGTTGAAAAGTTGTGAATCCCATAAAATGTGTGATTAAAATTACTTATTAACTTTGATTAAAATGATCATCTTTTTTATCTGAACCAAACATGAGCTAAATAATATTTTAGATTATATTATCGTGTTATCTACTTTAATAAAATGTCATAATAGAATTAATAATTTGTTCAGAACAACTAACTAATATATTGGTCATATGAAACTCTATTCGCGGTCTAAAAAGAGTGTTACACCTCAAATTTAATTTAGTAGTAACAAAAATATGGAATTCAATTGTTTGAGATTTTCACTCTCTTCTTATGAGTAAAATAGCATACATAAATTATAATTTCACTGTTTCAATGAAGTGCAAAATTGGCAATGGATTTCCAGTACGTAACAAAGGTCAGCAGCGACAAAGCATCGTCGTTTTTGGATGTGGAGTACATCGTGCATGGCAAATTTTTTAAAATCCTAAACCCCAGTTCTGGGCCTCTAAATGGCGATCGAGAGTGAATGTTTTACAAATCAACTCAAGTAATTACCCGAAAAAAAGAAAAAAAAAAGGTCAGGGATTATAGGGTCAAAACGATATATTTGTTTGTGATTATAGCTGGTTGGGGACTATGATTTATTAATAAAAATAATAAAGTAAACTATAAAGTATTTATAATTGAGAATTGGTTTCGCATATCCCACATCGGAAGAAGAGTGAATCAATGGAGTAAGAACCTCTTATAAAAGGAGCATTACCAAAGTCAGATTTTGGAGCCTGCCAAATGCATATGCGAGATGAGCCCAACAAAATAAATATGATAAAGAGGAAATTACATTCAAACAGTATTTAAAATTTTTAATTTAAAAATCAGGTTTGAAGTTTATTTATACAAAAATCAGGATATAATTCCATATTTTAATATTAATAATATAAGTCAATTTATATACACACACCTACCCTAGTCACTCCATTCAAACTCTAGGAAGAATGCTAAATCCCTCAAAACAGTGGATTCATACTGGATCTAGAAGTTTGTACTTAAATAAAGTTTAAGAGAGTTTTTGCTCTTAAACCTTCTGAAATAAAATTTCATGTTTCTATACTTCTATCTTTAAATGCATAATCATGTACAGATCTATAATAATATCAAGGGCAGAGGAGTACCGTCAGGCAGGAGGCCATTAGGAAAACAAATCCCACAGATTCACAATAGTGAGGCAAGGATTGCATACTAGACAGAAGAGAAAAGAAACAACTCCAATCTACACATACAGTAAGAAGGTTTATTTGCTTTAATGTCTTATTTCTTTGTTTATTTACTTGCTTTCCAGTAGAAATCCATTGTCATGAATAATTATTTGAAATTTCCACCACCTCTCCCAAATTGGGGGTCGTCCTTCAACACGCAACGCGATTTCATGCCCACACATGCCTTTTGTCCGGGTGCTACTCGGGGGTCACCGGCCGAGTATCGCCTCGAAATCTAAACATTACAAATGCATATGCGAGATGAGCCCAACAAAATAAATATGATAAAGAGGAAATTACATCCAAACAGTATTTAAAATTTTTAATTCAAAAATCAGGTTTGAAGTTTATTTATACAAAAATCAGGATATAATTCCATATTTTAATATTAATAATATAAGTCAATTTATATACACACACCTACCCTAGTCACTCCATTCAAACTCTAGGAAGAATGCTAAATCCCTCAAAACAGTGGATTCATACTGGATCTAGAAGTTTGTACTTAAATAAAGTTTAAGAGAGTTTTTGCTCTTAAACCTTCTGAAATAAAATTTCATGTTTCTATACTTCTATCTTTAAATGCATAATCATGTACAGATCTATAATAATATCAAGGGCAGAGGAGTACCGTCAGGCAGGAGGCCATTAGGAAAACAAATCCCACAGATTCACAATAGTGAGGCAAGGATTGCATACTAGACAGAAGAGAAAAGAAACAACTCCAATCTACACATACAGTAAGAAGGTTTATTTGCTTTAATGTCTTATTTCTTTGTTTATTTACTTGCTTTCCAGTAGAAATCCATTGTCATGAATAATTATTTGAAATTTCCACCACCTCTCCCAAATTGGGGGTCGTCCTTCAACACGCAACGCGATTTCATGCCCACACATGCCTTTTGTCCGGGTGCTACTCGGGGGTCACCGGCCGAGTATCGCCTCGAAATCTAAACATTACAAATGCATATGCGAGATGAGCCCAACAAAATAAATATGATAAAGAGGAAATTACATCCAAACAGTATTTAAAATTTTCAATTCAAAAATCAGGTTTGAAGTTTATTTATACAAAAATCAGGATATAATTCCATATTTTAATATTAATAATATAAGTCAATTTATTACTCACACCTACCATATTCACTCCATTCAAACCCTAGGAAGAAAATTTCCTCCCCGTTCTCTCCTCTTCCTCTCCCTCTGGCCTATCTCTCTCTGTCAGATCGCGCCGTCATCGGAGCGCCTGTCACCGGAGACCGACTCCATTCCACTTCAAATTCATTTTCGTTTCTTCTTCTTCTTCCTTCTCTCGCTACCTCTCCATTCTCTCTCGACTCCATATCATTCTCTCTTAATCGGAGCTCCGGCTAAGCAAGAGATTTGGTCGCACACAATGGGTATTGATGGGTATTGTGCGCTGTGGTGCGCGATGCTTAATTCGTCGCGAGTCCTCTTAATCGAAGCTCCAACCAAAGATCTAACAGCAAACATCGGTGCCCACCAGCGGAGCATAGCTGCACAACGATGGGGTTGGTACATGCGGTGTGATGGAGATAGTGGTGGCGGGGGATGTGGATTGGTGGTGCTGGTTTTGGTAGTTTGGGGTGGTTTTAGGTGGTTTTTATTGGTTGTGCAGGTGGGGGTATTAGGGGCGACGATGGGTCTGGCTGCAGCAGATGAGGATGGTGGTGGTAGGGTCTCCAGGGACCTTGGCGGCAGGGAGACATTTTTTCTGGTTATTGGTGCTGGGATGGTGGGGGTACAAGTTGTGACGGTGGTGTTGCAGGTGGTGGTGGATCTGGTTGTGGTGGTGAGGTGTTGGTTTTGATTTTTGTTGTTGGAGTGGTGGTGGTGGTTTCCATATTTTGGTGGTGTTGGGGGTTTGGGTTGATTTTTGTTGATGGTGTAGATGGAGTTGCTAGCGGTGGTTGTGAAGGTTGTGATGATAGTGGTGGTCAGGCGGTGGTGCGTTGGTTGTACGTTGGATGCGCATAAGATGGGGTGTTTGTGACCAATTATTTGAGATTGTGACCAATAAATTAGATATTTTGTGACCAATGTTCGTGGTGGTGGTCGTGGTGCGGCATCACGACTTGGGGAATTTTTAGGGGGTTGGTGGTTGCGGTGTAGTTGAGATGAAGATAGATGAGATGGTAGTTGTGATAGTGGCTATGATGGAGATGGTGGTGGCGGTGGTTGTGGTTGTGGTTGTGGATTGGTTTTGATTGCAGTGATAGTGTTGGTGGTAGTGGTAACGACGATGGTTTCTGTGGTGTTGGTGTTGACGGCGTTTCTGTGGTGTTGGTATTGGCGGCGGAGACGACGGTGGTGTTGTGTTGGTGGTGGTCATAAATAATTTGTTGATTGCGACCAATAAATTGGTTGGTATGTGACCAATAAAGAATAAATTGTGACTAATAAATACCGTGTGACCTACAAATTTATTAATTTGTGACCAATAAAAGTAATATATGACCTATAATTTGATATTTTGTGACCATAAAATAGGTTGTGACTTATAAAATTTGTGATTTGTGACCAATGAATAAATTGACTTTTAAATTTTCAATGACCGATGAACGAACTGTGATCTATAAAATTTTTGAATTGTGACCTTAATATTGTTGAATTGTGACCAAATTGTATAGATCTGTGACCTTTATATATTTATTAATAAAATATTAAATTAATTAATTCATTCGTAAATAATTTTAATGAAAACCTGATTTTTGAAATTTAAAATATCTGTTCTTAATTTTGAAATGGTGATACTTAAAAACCTGTTTTATGTATGGTTCCCTATGATAAATTGAGGCTTGTTCACGGTTGAACCGGCTGGTCCGACCCAAATGTTATATATTTCATGTCCACAAATATTGCATTTTTGAATTAAAAAACAAGACGATCCACAATAGATTTTCAAAGAAGAACGGAATAAAATCTGCAAATACACTTCCTAAACAACAAATAAGCTGTAAAAACAGAGGGAGGGAGGGAGGTGTACAATACGCAGGCTGTAGCTGCAATAAAAGCATAATCTGCAGCCAGCATCTCGCCATGGACAGAACATAGCTGAATGGATAGAGAGAACATATCATGGTATATTATGAAAACAACTTCTCTACATGGGTTTACGAAACAAGTGGAAACACAGTTTACAAGCGAAGCTTTAGTTTTTTCAAAAGCCATGCGAAGATTTGAAGCTTTATGGCTCCTCGGACGGGAGTCACAAATGGGGTTCATTCTGACGTTGCTTGGCTTCTCTGAAAATGGGGTTTTTACAGAATCGCACTCGAATTCTTCATGCTCTTTTGCGCCTTCATATATGAATTTCTAGAGAGAGGAGAGAAGGGGAGGGGAGGGTGAGAGAGAGTTTGTGAGTTTATTCTAATGCAAGGAGAGAGGACAGAGTTTATATGAAGGGGTTTTTTCATGAGTGCTTCCAAACTTTTCACCATTTTGCACTTCATCCCATTTTGACTTTAGTACGTGACTATCTAATCTTTAACTTTTAGAACAATTTTTTAATAGTAGTCAACGTTGAATATGCGTTGCACGTTATTATGAAATGTTTTATAAGTACTGTAAAATTAATATTTGAATATACTTAAATGTTAATTAATTTAAAATTAATATTAGGGAATACACGTGACGATGAATGTCAAATAATTTATTTAATTTTCAATTAAATAAAATTGAATATTAATTAGCATATATGAATGTGGATAATAAAATACTTTATTGAATGTAAAATTCTAATTAACTTATAATTAGAATTAATAATATTGAAATACATAAATGAAGATGAGTATTAATTAAATGAATATGAATATTAATTAATTGAATTAATAATGAAAAATTCATACATTAATGAAAGAGCACATGTAAAATGAATTTGTCAAAAGTACATGTATATTAATAGTAACTAAATTGTTAAATAAATTAAATATATATTGAAAAACGAAAAGTATGATATTATTGAAATAATTGAATTATAGTTGGATTGCAATCATAAAAAAATGATTCTAACTTAATGTGGTGTTTAATATAATATAGATTAAAAGAAAATTTTATTTTCAAGTTTAAATATGTGGGAATTCCCTCTGTTGACCCATCTCGACCACATTGCTCCTCAAAATGGAGGGAATCCTCGCCCCTTTAGCTAAAGTGGACAAGAAAGGAAAAAATGATTCTCATCTCAAATCCTTCGAACCCGTCTTGGATCTTAATATTTATTTTATTTTATATTTTTCAATTGAAATCATATTTATAAAAATAAATAATAATATTGAAAATAAATAAATTATTAAATAGGATAGAAAATGAAAACATTTTAATTTTCGACCCTTTCCCTGCCCACTTCTCATCCTATCAAACATGCAATATATGCCCTTGTTTGGTACGGATTAATATCATATTTTTAACAGATTTTAATAAAAATTGATAAAGTATATGTTGAAAAGTTATGAATTTCGTGAATATGTGGTTAAGCCCCTATTTACTTCTCAGCTTTATCAAACACGCAATATATGCCCTTGTTTGGTATGGATTAATATCAGATTTTTAATAGATTTTAATAAAAATTGATGAAGTATGGGTTCAAAAGTTATGAAATATGTGGTCAAACCTTATTTGACAACTATACTTTTTAAACTCTTTTTTTCTACATAATCATTTATAACCACACATTCACACAATAAAATATTATGCACGTAAATTTCAAAAAAAAAATCTCATTTTAACCACACATTCTCATTTTTTTTTCAAATACAGTTGTCTAACAGGACTAAAATTAATTATTGACTTTAACTTAAATCAAATATTAATTTTTATTTTCATCAAACATGGTATATGAGAAAAACAAAGCCTTCAACAACCTTGCCTCGTCCATGTTAAACTGAAACCTGTAAAATCGAAGGGAACTTACACCTTGTTTGATAAAACTTTAACAAACTTAAATTTTAACCATATGAGATTTACAATTTTTATAAACTTTTCAATCAAACACTTCACCAATTTTTATTGAAATGTGCTAAAACTTTTATTAAAAACTTTGTTACACTTGCATTTAGTCAAAGATAGAATCAATAAGCGAATAGTGGATTGGGCATAAATAGAGGAAGCACTTAGGTATGTAGAAGTCAGAAGGGAATGAGGGATTATACTGAGATATAGAGATGATAAAATTCCTCGTCCTCGATCGACTCTACATTTCTCATTTTTTTATCTTTCATAATTTAAATCGTGTTTAAAATATAAGAAATAATATTTAATAAAAAATAATAATTAATTAGTTAAACTGGATGATAAAAGAGATTTTCTAAATCCCCCGCTCCTGTATTGCTCCCGTCTCGCCTCCCGAAGCAGGGATAGTAACGACAAATCAATCTAGTCCCACTCCACTTTGTTGATCTTTAGGGGATGGGGGTGACCACACAGGTAAGCAAGGGTTCAAGGCTATTGTAGGATTTAAGGCTATTGTGGGATTTGGGTCAATATTATTTCTCATAAACTTCAGGTTCATTTTTTAGATGCTTCAAAAATTGAAGATAAAATAGTTGAATGTGAAAGATATAAAAATTGTGAAGAAAGGTGAAAAAATTACCAAAAGTAGAGGACTGCAGTTGCTAAATATACCTTATGCCGATGTTGTGTTGGAGAAGTGTTGTGTTCAATATTGTAATTGGCAATTCTGTGAAAAAAAAAGAACTTAATTGAATATGTTTAAAAGTCAAGAAGTGAAGTGCAATTTTGTATAGTTGAGTTTGCTAGCCTCACGCTTGGCCATCGCCGGAGCGATAGAAATAAAACCATTGTCGCTCGTTTTTCGCCCAAGAGTCACTCACGACATACCCTTCGCTCGAACAACAATTCCCCTCGTTCGAGCGACGGTGTTAAGTGGCTAAATTTATTTCGCGATTTTAGAGAGTTTTACTTGACCCATACTACTCATACACCTCCAACTATAAATGTAGATGCTCTTGCACAAAAATTGGTGAATGTATCATTGTGCCTCATTGGTATAACATATTCATATCATCTTTTGAGAGATCCAAGAATACATTTCATTGGTAGAATCATGCATATTATTCTTGAGATCCGGCAACCAAGTTTTGGGAAAACATCAAGATTCGTAAATCCAAAACACCTTACTTCCTTAACACTTTGAGGAAGGTACTCTCTCGGCTTGGCATTAGGAGACGTGAGCTACAAGCACAGGAAAAGTACAAGAATTGGAGATTCTTGGAATTTCATTTGGAAGAAACAATTGAAGAAGATCCGGAAGTTGGAAGGAGACAATAGATCTTGGAAGCTACATGAAGTAGATCAGGAAGTCTAGTGGAATTAGTTAGATAGCATCTAACTGTAGAAAATCAGAAAGCTAGTGGGTACAGCAGATCTTAGATATTACAGGAACTACAACATTGAGAACTAGTGAAACTTGATAAGCTGAAAATTGACTATAATCTATGTTGTCTGTAGTGGAGGTAATTGGTTTGGTCATGGAGTTTTTACCCAATTGGGGTTTCTCCGTCATCATTAAAGTGTTCGTTATTTATTGCTTTCTTTATTACTGTAGTAATTCAACTTAGAAAAATTGGATTGTATGATTAACCATCTAGAAACTAATTAAAAGTGACTTGTTGCTTTTGATTGATTGATTGATTAATTCCGCAAGTATGGTCAAAATTAAAAACGGATGATTAAAAACCATTCGGTAACTTAATAGCCATTGATTAGGTAATATATAACTTTCAAGTGGTATCAGAGCCTAAATTCGAATCCTGACCTTAGAATTCTAGATGAGTAATTCATTATTCATCCGCCATATTTTGATGGTAATAATTATGCTTATTGGAAGGTTAGAATAAAAGCTTTCCTAAAATCTATGGATGAGCAAATTTGGTAAGTGTGGTTAATGGTTGGGTTGCACCTAGTTCTACGGTAAATAATAAAGTAATCCACACTCCCATTGCGAATTGGACTAGGGCGAACATAAAAGAATGTAACTGGAACAGTAAAATCTTTGGAATGTAACCGGAACAGTAAAATCTTACATGCCTTATTTATAGCGGTATGCCCAAAAGAGTTTAGGAGAGAGTATCCATGTGTGAGGTAGCCAAAGAGATTTGGGATATTCTATTGACCACACATGAGGGAACTCAGGCTATTAAAAACTTTAAGTTGGAGATGTTGACTACTAGATTTGAAGAGATTAGGATGAAAGAGGATGAGACATTTGATAAATTCTATGCGAGCTTAAATGACATAGTTAATTCTAGTTTTAATCTAGGTGAGAAAATATCTGAGTCAAAAACTGTTAGAAAAATCCTTAGATCCTTACCTGAGCAATTTAGACCTAAAATCACTGCTATTGAGGAGAGTAGGGATATAGACTCTATTAAAGTGGAAGAGTTGGTTGGATCTCTCCAAACTTATGAGTTGACATTAGCTAAACCCACAAACGATTAGTCATTGGCTTTAAAAACTATGAGGAATAGTCACAACGAGTCATCCGATTCAGATTCTCCTAATGAAGAGGAATTAGCATACTTTGCTAAAAAATTTCGAAAAATGTGTAAGAATAAACAAAAACCTCAAGAACGTCATAATTGTCGAAGTTTTGACCACGTTAAGAGTGAGTGCCCTAATAGTAGGAGAAATTCGGATAAGGTTATGAATGCTACTCTCACTGATGACGAGTCTAACTCAGACAATCAGAGTGAGAAATTAACTCGTGAAGAAAGCGAAAAATATATTACCTTTACTACGAGAATTAAGAATGTATCTGATAAGCTGAGTGAGAAAGCTAAGTAGTAGTAAGAATTCAGAAGAAGATTCTAATAGTAAAGAAGACTCTGTTAGTGAGGGAGATATTCATGAGGCATATGATAGAATCTATGAGAAGAGTGTTAAGATTCTAACTAAAAATAAAGTCTTAAGTACGAGAGTTGCGGAACTTGAGTCAGAGAAAGAAAAACTCGTAGCGTACATTCAGGAATCTACCTCAACCTTGAGTAAGTTAAAATCCATGAATGAATCTTTAGATACTTAGTTAAGAACCTCATCAGTGAGCTTGAGAAGTCTTCTAGGAGGGTCAGCGAGTTGACCACTAAGAAAGAGACCTTAGAAATCCAGGTGAAGAACCTTCTGAGCGATCTCTAGAATATTCTAAATCTCAATTGCTTGCCTTCTCTAGTGGTTTTAAAAAGTTAGACAACATTTTATGAATGGGCAAACCGACTGAAAATAAAGGAGGTCTAAATTTTAAGGAAAATGTTGCTAATACTTTTAAAACCACATTTGTCCCTGCCACTGACTAGCCCAAACATGTGCCTAACCCCGATCTTAAGGATAATGGATTTTTTAGACAGAGGTCTACTAGACAGTGTAGGACCTGTCGACCTAAGAATAGATGTCAGGGATCACATACATTTGGTCATGGGTTTATCCCTACATATTTTTATTGCAGTGAGTTAGGACACCTAAGGCCTATGTGTCGTCATTTTCTGAACAAAAATAGAAAGCGGAACTTAAATAGAAATAAAAATCAGGAGTTTGTCGATCAGATTGACTTTCTTACTAATCAGGTGAGTCAATTGACCAAGTTAATGACACATATGATTGGGAATATCTCTGTCATTTGACAAGTTTGGGTAAAGAAGAGTGATCTGAAAATTTTTGAAGTAAATCATGGTGCTCTTAAAGGTAAGAGTATTTGCATACCTAACTAATTAGGTATTTTTGGTACATGCTTATACTTATCATTGTGTGACATTGATTTATGCATGCATCATATTTGTTTGTTTGTTTTATAGGTAGAAAAACGCATGCATATTTTTTTATTCATTTTTGTGTGCGACATTTTTTTGTACTTGGTGCACTCATATTTTAAAATAATAAAAAATTTTGAAATTTGAAAAATAAAAATACGGAAAAATGTCCTTTTACAGCATAATACTTGAATTTGTTTGTTGTAATCAAGTATGAGTTTAATCGATGAGCTGTAATATAGTTTCCATTAATATATGTGTCTTCATGTATCATCTGTGCTGTACACACTATGATATTGATAGTGTGACCCAACCACGTGTGTGAGATTTTAGATGGCAATCACATGTTAGTAAGCTGACTTTGAACATGAATTAACCTTATTTATTAAACCTAAGCTCAAATTTATCTCCGATAATAAAAAGTTCAATGTCTTATATTATTTTTCGAAACTTATTTGACTTGAGCAATTAAGTTTGCAGGGTTTCTCATAACCTGGTACCTATAGTCAACTGACTTTAGTTAATCGGCCTAAAGCTCGATACATGGGTCATTTTAGTCGCTTAATGAAGAAAAATTTGCATTTAAGATGTGAAAAATAATAATGAGTTTAAAATATTGAAAGATGTGAACATAAAATATGCAAAAGTCAGGGAAAGAAAAGAAATTACCTATATAAAATGAGTTTTTCTTTATAGGTTCTAATGTACTTTCAATTGTTTGACTTTCATTAATAGAGGAATATACTTATTGACAGTGATGTTTAGCATGTACTTTCTCACAAAATTAAGGTTAGTGACACTTTATACACATGTGTCACTTGTATAATTTACTCCCTGTTAACTTGAACTAAGTATGTGGGAAGGTTTACTATACATTACTTATACTTGTGCATGCTAACAACAACAATTTGCGTTATTATATGTTAATGTTAAATATTTTTAATTATCGGTCCCTTCGTCATTTGTGATAAAAAGGGGGAGAGAGTATTTACACATAAGGTGTGAAAGTTTGAAATTGAAATTGAATGCATTGACATTTGAATATAAGGTGAAAACTTGAAATTAAAATTGAATGCATTGACATTTGTATTTTATGTTTAAGAGTCGTTGAGAGAGAGACATAGATACATTTTGCATACTGCATAAAAACTTGTTGAGAGTTTGCAATAAAGGAGAGAATTGACATTGCATTCCATATCATAATGCATAAACTGTTTGAGTTTTTATGTTTTGTGATGCTAATATTTCGATTGGTGTTTTGATTTATTAATGTCACGTCTCAAACTAGTATGTTTATTTATGATTATGAATTTCAATTGTTACATTTCATGTATCATATGCTTTTACACTTGGTATTTGAGGTTTGGATTTCAGGAAACGAGTTTAACAAGGAATGCAAGAAATAGTCTGTGGGTAGTTTAATTTGATAATTTGATTTATTTTACTACCTTGACTTTATTTGTATAATTTTGTCACCGAATGCCAAATGAGGAGATTGTTAGGTTCAATATTGTAATTGGCAATTCTGTTAACAAAAATGACTTAATTGAACATGTGTAAAAGTCAAGAGTAAAGTGCAATTTTGTATAGTTTAGTTGAGTTAGGTAGCCTAGAGTTTTAGTTCGAATTTGGAAACAAGAAAGAAGCGGCGTCGGAATTTCACTAGCCTTACGCCTGGCCATCGTCCGAGCGATAGACACAGAACCATTGTCGCTCACTCTCACCTAGGCGTCGCTCGAGCAACAAGTCTCCTCGTTCAAGCGACGATGTTACGCGGCTAAACTTAGTTCGTGATTTTAAAGAGTTTTACATGGCCCGTACTACTCATACACCTCCAACTACAAATACAGATGCTCTTGCACGAAAATTGGTGGTTGTCTCATTGTGCCTTATCGGTATAACATATTCATATCATCTTTTGAGAGATCCAAGAACACAATTCATTTGTGAAATGATTCATATTATTCTTGACATCTGACAACCAAGTTTTGGGAAAATATCAAGGTTCGTGAATCCAAAATACTTGACTTCCTTAATACTTTGAGGAATGTACTCTCTCGATTGGGCATTGGGAGAAGTGGACTGCAAGCACAGGAAAAGCACAAGAATTGGAAATTCTTGGAATTCCACTTGAAAGAGAAAATTGAAGAAGATCGGGAAGTTGGAAGGAGATAACTAATCTTGGAAGCTACAGGAAATAGATCTGGAAGTCTAATGGAGTTGGCTAGACAGAATCTAACTATAGAAGATCGAGAAGCTGGTGGGTACAACAGATCTTGGATATTATAGGAATTACAACATCGAGAACTAGTAAAACTTGATAGGCTAGAAATGGACTGTAATTTATGTTGTCTGTAGTGAAGGTAATTGGCTTGGTCCCAGCGTTTTTACCCAATTGGGGTTTCTCCGTCATCATTCTAGTTTTCGTTATTTAATTCTTTCTTTATTACTGTGGTAATTCAACTTAGAAAAATTGGATTATATGATTAACCACCTAGAAACTAATTAAAAGCGACTTGTTGCTTTTGATTGATTAATTCTGCACGTATGGTCAAAATTAAAAACGGATGATTAACAATCATTCGATAACTTAGTAGCCGTTGATTTAGTAATCCGGAACTTTCACGGAGGACTAAAGATTCCGCGCAGGAAACATCTTGGAGCTGAAAGTCTATAGATGACTTGGCCCCACCATAGACAGCGGAAGTCCATAATGATTAGGCCCCCTCCATGGCCTTTCACCGTCCGTCTACAAAACCTACTTCTTACATGGAACAATAGTTTTTTTATCTTTATAACTCATCATTAATTCTGTTTACCATTTAGCCCCATTTGATTTAGCTAAAAAAATAAAAAAAAAATTAAATTAATAATTAATAATTAATTTTAATTAAATATTCATATAATCTATAATTTTTATTAAATTCTTTATCACATATGCATCAATGTTTATTAAATTTACTAAAGCACTATTTCTAGCAAAATCAAACCGAGCTTAATTTTGAGTATTTTTAATTCCTTTATTGTAATGCAGGCACCAAATGCCTCTTAGGAATAACAAATTTTTGGGTAATTGTTTTTTTTTTTTTTTTTGGTATTTAATTCTTTTTTCTTCGTGTTGAAATAAAAGTGCAATTGTGTTTTTCAAAATATTATTAATTCCTCGATAATACTCCGCAATCATCCCAATCATCGAATGTTTGAATGGGTAGACATACTCATTTTCCAGTTAGTTCAAGAATTTCACTCCTATCAATGTCAAAGGGAATTATTTTATTTTTTAAAAAAAAAACTCGAAATCTAAATGAAAATGACTTTGTCTAACACAGAGCTTTAGCTCTTGTTCAACCGAAATTACAGGAAATAGTGTGTTTCAACTGAAAACAACTTTATCTAACAAAGAGTTTTAGCTCTTGTTCAACAGATGTTACATCATTTTATTTGAATTAATATATAATTTTTAATTAAAGTGACTTTGTCATTCTTTTTTACTCTTATAATGAATCGAGTCATTGAATAAAAGGACAAGACACATTTTGTATACCCAACTTCTACCTTCTGGGAGTAACTGGTACATGGATTTTATTTTTTTTATTTTTTTTGTTCATTTCAAGGCCACCCAAAATGGCAACATAAATACATATTTCACTCCTTTTTTCTTTTGTCAAAATAACCTTCTCCTTAATAAACAATTTATAAAATATTCATTTAAATCATTATTACTAATAATTTTAAGAGTCAAATTGATTCATTCTCAACCTCAACTCTCTCGTAGTGTTGATGCTAAATATACATATATAATTATTTATGAATAATATTATTTATACCTAACGAGTTACAAAATGATTTACATATGAATGATGTGTCAAAAAGATGGAGAGATTTTTTTTTTATTTGATTGAAGAAATTATGACCCAACATATATCACCACGTCATATACATGTAAACCATTATGTATATATAGCATAACCGTTTATATATTTTTCTTCTTATCTCTTCCCTGCTTTTATTTCTATGGACAAAAATAGACAAACAAAAGTCTATTTTTATGTTAATTACGCCATTGTTTGTCTCCCATTTTCTAAAAGATGAAATTGCAAACAATGTCCACTTTTCAATAGTCATTTGCAAAAATATCCAAAATTTATTTCATGTCCATTTTGACAAAATTTAAACCAAAATGCCCTTAGTAACAATTTGAAATTCCACAAGAAAGATAAACTTTTTATATAATTAAAAATTATGTTGGCAAATAGAAATTTGACACATAACTTATACTATACATTTAAAAAGGTACTAATGGCAATTCATTCATTAAATGCAAATCGAACAAATAGATTATTTTTGTGGAAATTGGGTCAAATAGCCACTTTCATAATACACTTTGTAATTTTAGCCTTTGACTAAAATTAAAGTTTTAAAATAAATATTTTAAATCAAAATTAGTAGATTGCCTAAATTACCCATATTACATCACAGTGAATTCGTTCTCACTTTCTATACACAATTCAAAACCAACGGTAGAACGACATGCTGCATTTTAAACGTCTGGGTGTTATTTTAATTAATTTCATATTCGTATCACTTTATATTACATGAAAGTTAATTAAAATAAATTTTAACTATATTTGGAGTGAAATTGAGAATTCGTGGGCCCAAAACGGCATGTTGTCGTTACAAATGGTTCGATGACATTTTAACTAATCTGGTGTTCGTTCCACTTTATGTTCTCTCGTACCCATGTGTAGACAAGTTTTCACGATATTTAGAGTGACATCGAGACCTCGTAGCCCAAAATGTCAAGTTGTCGTTTTAAATGTTTTGCTGTCATTTCAACTAATTTCATATCTATTTCACTTTATTTTCACTCGTTTGCACAAACAAAAGTAAGTTTCATTACATTTGGACATCAATGTCTATACAATTTTCACGTAATAATGACCAACACCATTGTTCTGTGAGTAAACTACATTATCCTTACTACGAACAAAGGCAAGTAACCCTAATTCCATATATTTCAATTATAGGATAAGATACTCAACAAATTAGCTCGTTTAACTTGTATAAGTCTTCCAAATGTTCCAAGATCTGATCGATTTATTTTGGAGTGAAATCAAGGTCCCGTGATTCTAAATGGCATGAGGCTGTTTTGAACGGCTGGGTGTCGTTTCAACTATTTTTATGTTTATTTCACTTTATGTTCACTTATATCCATATAACATGAATTAATATAAGTTTTCACTATATTTGAATACTACGGTCAATACAGAAGTTCACCTTATAATAACCAAACAATATTGTTTCGTCGGTAAATTACACTAAATTTCAGAATAACGAAAAATGTAAGTAGCAAGTATGGTATCCAAAACATAGCACGTTTAGTCGTTCAATGTGTACCAGACATGTATGATGTTTCAAACACTGTTTTATTAGTTTCAGAGTGAAATCGATACCCCTTGACCCAAAACAGCATCTGACCGTTTTAAACGTATGATTGACGTTTCTACTCATTTAGTATTTGTTTCGGTTCATTCACGTTCGTAACCACGTAAAAGTTTAGGGATGAAAGTTTTAACTACATTTCGACATTGTGATCGACACATTTTTTCAAACTATAGTAAGTCACTCCATAATTCGGTAGGAAACTATACTACACTAACAATAAAGAACTACGTAAATAGCAAGTATAATATCCAAAACATAGCACGTGTAGTCGTTCAATATGTGACAATCATGTATGATATTTTAAGCACTGTTTTACTAGTTTCAGAGTGAAATCAATACCCCGTGACCTAAAATGACATATGATCATTTTAAATCTATGACTGACGTTTCTACTCATTTAGTGTTCGTTTCGATCCATTCATGCCCGTAAGCACGTGAAGGTTTAGGGATGAAATTTTTAACTACATTTCGACGTTACGGTCGACATATTTGTTAAAACTGTAGTGAGTTTCTAACCTAATCCAGTAGGAAACTACACTACACTTGATAATAAAGAAAAACAAAAATAGCAAGTACGATATCCAAAAATAGCACGTATAGTCGTTCAATGTGCACGAGTCGTGTATGATGTTTCAAAACACAGTGGATTTGGATAGTGATTTCTTTCTTGCTATTTTCATTAAGGGATCTTATGAGCTATTGTCTGTTAGTTTCTCTCATCATATCTCATTTTTCATTTGAATTAGACATAATTAAATTAGGTCATCCTTTTTTGGGGAAAATTATTCACCGAAGTAGTTTGATTGGCGTTGACATGTAGATGTTCCGCAACAAAACAATGCGTAAATAACCCATATTTAACATTCTTTATATTTTCATTGCTTTGATACTATATATGTTGTATTTATTATTGCAAATATCTTTGTAGGGAAGATTGCGGAATATACTCTATCAAGTTTATAGAACTTTTGTCGGTTGGATTAGACGTGAAACTTATATCTGATGATATGATTGAATGTTGGAGTAAGAAATTAGCTACTGAATTTTTTGCCATGAAATTTTGTTTGGATGTTGACTAGTGTTGCCATGAAATTTTGACTAGTTTCTTAAGATCCCTTAATGAAAAATGAGATATGATGAGAGAAACTAACAGACAACAGTTCATAAGATCCCTTAATGAAAATAGCAAGAAAAAAAATAACTATCCAAATCCACTGTGTTTTGAAACATCATACATGACTCGTACACATTGAACGACTACACATGCTATGTATTGGATACCATATTTCCTACTTACGTTTTTCTTTATTGTCAAGCGTAGTGTAGTTTACTATCATATTATGGAGTGACTCACTGTAGTTTAAACAAATGTGTTGACCACAAAGTTAAAATATAGTTAAAACTTTCATCCTTAAACTTTCATATGGTTACGGGGATGAATGAATCGAAATGGACACTAAATGAGTAGAAACGTTAGCCATATGTTTAAAACAATCAGATGCCGTTGTGGGTCACATGGTCTCGATTTCACTCAAAAACTAGTGGATCATAGTTTGAAACATTTTAGAAAACTTGTATATGTTGAATTAACTAATTTGTTGAGTATCTTATCTCATAATATAATGGAATTTGTATTACTTAATTTATTCATAGTGAAGTAGAGAGTAAGTTACTTACGGAACAATAAAATTGGCATTGGATGAACTTTGTATCTAACTTCTAACTTCTGGTTCAAATATGGCAAAAACTTAAATTCATTTGACTTTTATATAAATATAAAGTGAAATGAACACAAAATTAGTTGAAATAGCAACTATCCATTTCAAATGTTAGTATGTCGTTTGGGTTACAGTGTCTCGATTTCACTTTAAAATTATTCGATCAAATTTTTGAACATCTTAAAAGGCTTATATAAGTTAAACAAACTAATTTTTTGAGTGTCTTATCTATAATTGAAATATAATGGAATTTCTAATACTTACATTCATTCATAGTGACGACTACTATAGTTTACTTATGGAACAACGTTGTTGATCACTGTCGGGTGAACTTTTAATTATTATTCTTTTATCGATCTTGGAAGTTTAATGTTGTTTATCGATTTTACTCTAAATATAATGAAATTTTTTCTACTTTCATTTTCATGTGACTACGAGAGAATATAAAGTGAAACATATACAAAATCAGTTAAAATGTCATCACATCGTTTATAACGATAGCATGTCATTACAGTTACGAACTCTAAATTTTACTCCAGATATGGTGAAAACATATTTTTCATTAATTTTCATGTGGATACGAGGAAACATAAAGTAAAACGAATACAAAATTTGTTAAAATGGTACGTAGTCGTTTAAAAAGACATGTTGAATAATTACATGTTTTTTCTCTATACTCTAAAATCTAAACCCTATACCCCTAAAACCTAAACCCTAAACGGAAACCCTTTGTTTAAAATGATCAAATGCCATTTGGGGTCACAGGATATCTATTTCACTCCGAAACCCTAAACGAAAACCCTCCGTTTAAAATGATCAGATGCCATTTGGGGTCACGGGATATCGATTTCACTCCGAAACTAGCAAAATGGTATTTGAAACATCATACATGACTCATACACATTTAACGACTACACATACTATGTTTTGGATACCATACTTACTACTTAGTTTTTTTTTATTGTCAAGTGTAGTGTAGTTTACACTAGAAAGTGACTCACAATAGTTTGAACAAATGTGTCGATCGCAACATCAAAATATAGTTAAAACTCTCATCCCTAAACTTTCATGTGGTTATGGGTATGAATGAACCGAAACGAACACCAAATGAGTATAAACGTCAACCATACGTTTAAAATGAGCAGATTCCAATTTAGGTCATTGGGTATCTATTCACTCCGAAATTAGTAAAATATGCTTTGAAACATCATACATGACTTGTACACATTGAACGACTACACGTGTGATGTTTTCGATACCGCACTTGTTACTTACGTTTTTCTTTATTGCCAAGTATAGCGTAGTTTCCTACCAGATTATGAAGTGACTCATTATAGTTTGAACAAATGTGTCGACCGCAACGTCGAAATGTAGTTAAAACTTTCATCCCTATGCTTTCATGTGGTTATAGACGTGAATGAACCGAAACGAACAATAAATGAGTAAAAACGTCAGACATATGTTTAAAACGACCAATGCCATTTTGATTTGAACAAATAGTGTTGCTGTTATAGTTACCAAAAATCTTATCAAAATATATATCAGAATTTATCAAAAACTATCACAATTCCAACATTAAATTAAACAATTAACATTCATCCATTCATAACAAACGTGAATGAATAGAAATGAACACTAAATGAGTAAAAAGGTTAACCATACATTTAAAACGATCAGATTTCGTTTTAGATCACGAGTTCTCGATTTCATTCAAAAACTAGTTGATCATAGTTTGAAACATCTTAGAAGACTTGTATATGTTGAATTAGCTAATTTGTTGAGTATCTTATCTCACAATTGGAATAAAATGAAATTCGTATTACTTACCTTTATTCGTAGTGAAGTAGAGTGTAAGTTACTTACGAAACAATAGTGTTGATCNATGTTGAATTAGCTAATTTGTTGAGTATTTTATCTCACAATTGGAATATAATGAAATTTGTATTACTTACCTTTATTCATAGTGAAGTCTGTGTAAGTTGTTTACGAAACAATATTGTTGGTCATTATCGGATGAACTTTGTATCTAACTTGTTGTTCAAATATGGCAAAAACTTAAATTCATTTAACTTTTATATAAATATAAGTGGATATAAAATGAAACGAATGCAAAACTAGTTGAAATGGCAACTAGCTATTTAAAATGTCAGCATATCATTTTGGGTCATAGAATCTCAATTTCACTTTAAAACTATTCGATCATATTTTTAAACATCTTAAAAGACTTAT
>CAIGRN010183010.1:0-28170 GCA_903798345.1 Fraxinus anomala | reverse complement strand
GAATAAAAATTCAATTGACCATTAGGGAATTTGGTGCAAATGGTACTTAACATTTGTCTTCAATGTGCAGATGCTCTCTAACCTTTATTTCTTGGCACGGACGTCCAAACTATGTGTTTCGATGCACAAATGGTCCTTTTTTTGTACAAGAAACACCTATATTTCCCTAGCTTTAATTAGCAAGAATTGCAAGTCGGTCCCTAACCTTGATAAAAGTACAAATAGGTCCTAAATCTTTATTTACTAATATTTAATGTAATCTAGTAAAGATATCGCTATAGTTGCCAATTAAAATTTCCGGAAGAAAAAAAGTTAAATTATTCTATGTGTATGCAATTATTTATGATGTGAAAGAATTGAATAAAACCCGACATCGATAATCAAATATTGTCACTTTCAAATTACTTTAAAATATGATTATACCCTTAATGTGAACAAATCGAGCTTGGGTAGCAAAATCACTTACAAGAAATAAAAAATCATAGTTGGGCAGTTGACTATAACTTTATTCTCTTATCTCGTTAATGTGGGAATAGTACAATTAATTTATATCGAATGTGCTTAACACTAATGTATAACTATTATTTATTCNAATCATAGTTGGGCAGTTGACTATAACTTTATTCTCTTATCTCGTTAATGTGGGAATAGTACAATTAATTTATATCGAATGTGCTTAACACTAATGTATAACTATTATTTATTCAATTTGAGAGAGAAAAGGGTAAAATTAACAATATCTGGAATGATTTATTATCTAGCGATTATCATTCGTTAACATTATTTTAATTTGTAATCTCGATCTAAGGTATGATTTTGGTAGATGAAGTGAAAATATAAATATCGAATAGTGGATTTAAGGGGTTGCTTTGACCATAGGTTATATTAGCCGTTACAAATAAATAAATAAATAAATAGTGCACTTTTGCTCCGTCCCTACAAGTATGAAAAATAAAATTGAAAATGATACTTAATTATTTGTTATACGTCGATATGGTCAATGGTTCCATTTATCGAAATATTTATTACAATTCAATCTTTAGCAACGACTTCATCCGTGGTTATGATTTTTTGTTAGTTTATTTTCTTACTTGATATTATCTTCCGACATTGTCACCAAACATATCACAAAAGTTTAATTTTCCTTTTATTTTTCTTAATGATAAAAAAAAACACAATAACATACTTTTCTCATTATTTTCCTTCAAATTTTATATAACATAAACATAAGATAAAACAATTATTTTTTCCTAAGTCTTGCTAGTTTATTTTCTATTAAATTTTCCAATTACAAAGCAGGAATTCTTATCAACAAGTGACTTATTTCAATTGTCGAAAGGGAAATTATAAATATCGATTAGGAAAATTATTAATAAGTAAATTAAAATTTAAGTCAAAATCAAAATTTAATTTTCACCATCATTTCATGAGACACGTAATTTTTTAATCACGCGTTCATTTGATTTCTATCTAAATCAAACATGGGTTAATGAATCATTCGTCGTACCAATCAATTATTGAAATTTCTACCTAGCTCAAAATAATATTTATATTTGGATGAATGAATTAATTAATTTAATTTTTAAAAATAATTGACAGCCATTGAATAGGACAATTTTGTTTTGGATGAATAATTAATATGGGCTCCACTTATTAATCCTCGTGCATCTCATTTTGTATCTCAACATTATCCTAAATTTTAAAGGGCCCTAATGCCAGTTGTATACTTGTATTGAATTATTCATAGTCCTTTTCATTCATTTTTATTCGTGAATTTAAATTTTTTCTTATTTTTTAACTACACTTTTTCAAAAAATAATAACTATTTGAGAATATTTAATTATGGGTTCCACTTATTAAACCTCTATTTGACATTCTTTAATTTAATTTAATTTATTTCTTATACTCATTTTTAATAACACGTTTACACAATAATTTTTTTTACATGTAAACCCAAATTTTTTTCTACGTTTTAACCAGACATTCTCCAAAAAATACTATTCAAAATAATGATTTTTAGATTTTAAAGATATCAAATAATGGCTAAGCCTCGTGCATCTCATTTCGTACCTCCAACTAAACTTATTTGCAAATGGTTGTTGACCGACACTTGCATGCGAGTGAGATCAATGTGAATAAAAAAAAGACCAAAAAATTCTCGCACCCTAAGGTGAGTCTTTAAGGGACAACATAGCAGGATTGTTGTACCTCAACATATATTATCAAAGGCGATAAACTTCACATCATCGAAGGGCCCTATTGTTAGTTGTATTGAATTATTAGTGTGAATTAGTTCTCGTCCTTTTTCATTCAGTTATAGTCAATGAAATCAGTAAATAAAAATATCGAGGGAATAAAAATCGAATTTTTCGTAGATTTTTATAAAAATTGATGAAATACATGGTCGAAAAACTGTGGGTCCCATAAAATGTGTGGTTAAAATTAATTGTTGACTTTGACTTAAATATTTTAATTAAATTTTAATCCAAACCAAACAAGGCTTAATAAAAATATTGAATAATTACGTTATTACTTTAAGCCTCATTATGATAATTAATTAAGAGTTACTCTTAAGCACCTCATTAAATAAGTCAAAAGTGGACTCAGATGTCATACTTTAATTCCCCAGGAGTAGAACTGTCTTTACAATATTCTGAAAATACGAAAATAACCTCACCGGACGGTATAAAATGCCTCATGACTGAGGTCTCTCTCCCTCAAAACTCAAAACCTTCAACAGAAAAACTCTTTGAAAACAATTAATGGCTGCCTCCGATGAGCTTGGAGCTCTCACCAGGGCTTTCTCAGGTTCTTTTCTCTATTTTAACTATTTCTTTTCAATTTTATTCAACGTAAGTTTAAAATTATACATATTGTAGAGTCGAATTGCGTGTACCAAATGAGAATTAATAATGATAATTAAGCATTGTCGATATTATATATAGGGTTTGGTGTTGATGAGAAAGCATTGATCTCAATACTGGGGAAATGGCATCCGGAGCAGAGACAAACTTTCAGAAAAGGCACTCGTGATTTTTTCGCCGAAGATGAACGTCAATTTGAACGCTGGGATGATCGCCACGTCATTCAACTCCAACACGAGTTTTTACGATTCAAGGTACAACCCTAAAAGGATTTTTATTTACTCAACAAAGGCAGATTAAGGAAAAAAAGACCGAGTGTTTAATTCATTATGGATCAAATCTAGTGCTATTTTAGTCAATTATCGTTGAGATAAGAAGCCCAAAGTACACTTGGATTGATAGGGCCCAAAACAATGAAAATCCCATACCATAAATGTTTCTCGTTGAACATGCATAACTCCAATTAGGTACAAATACAATTAGATGAAGATTTGTTAATCCATTTCATGATTCCATTTATGTGGAATTAGATAAAGATTTTTTGATCCATTTTTCAGCATGCTATTGTGCTGTGGACTATGCATCCATGGGAAAGAGATGCTCGTTTGCTAAAGGAGGCTCTGCATAAGGGACCTCAACACAAAGTACTCGTTGAAGTTGCATGCACAAGATTGTCAGACGAGCTTTTGGGTGCAAGAAAAGCTTACCATTCCCTCTTTGACCACTCGGTCGAGGAAGATGTTGCCTTTGGCATCCATGGCCCTGAACGGAAGGTGAGCACCAATGTTCCCATACTTAACATTGAACCTTTTTCTGAAATTAGAACGTTAAGAGAGACGAAATGTTTATGTTTCTCACTATTTATTTATTTGAATACTCGCCTATAGACTACATTTATTTTTTGTCAAAAGCAAGATCCTAAATGTGGAATTTTCATAATTGAGTGATGGAGACTTGAATTTAGGAATTTTGCACTCTTTAATATTGTGTTGAATCAACTCATTAGAGAGCATATGTGCATAAAAAATCGTATTTTCTTCTCCTTTATGGCAGCTTTTGGTTGCACTTGTGAGTTCTTATCGGTATGAAGGTACAAAAGTTAACGAAGAAATTGCAAAATCGGAGGCCAAATTTCTTTCGAGTGCCATAAAAGGAGCTGCTGGTAACAAGAATCTTTTGGAAAATGAAGAGGTGTTGATGATAGTTGCAACAAGAAGCAAGCCCCATCTCACTTCAGTTTACAACCATTACAAGGAAATCACTGGCCACTACTTGGACGAGGTAACAAAATAAAATTCAAAATTCTCTACTAACAATAAATTTCTATAAATTCGATTTCTAATCAACCCATAAGAAAAATAGGGGTATGTATATGTATCCATGCTTCATAGTTGAATTTGCGCTACCAAATATTGATTTATTTTTATTTTAATCGTTCGAAAACTTAAATTTACTTTTTTCTTTCAATTTCAAAAGGATCTTGATGGCGAGCTATATCTGCAAGAGACAGTTCAATGCCTATGCAAACCTCAAAAATACTTTAGCAAGGTGACATTACTTAATAACCAAGCATTGCACTTGTTCATTATAATCATCTACCTTTTTCTAACATTGTTGGGACATCCTTAATCTCAGGTTTTGGATGCGTCTATGAGACCTGATGTTGATGAACTTAAGAAAGAAGCTGTGACAAGAATAATTGTTACAAGAGCAGATGTGGATATGAAGCTGATTAAAGAAGAGTATAATCACAAATATGGGGTCTCTTTGCCCAACAAAATTGAAGATGTAGCCAATGGAAATTATAGGGATTTCCTGCTTACATTAGTCGCGAGAGGAGATTAATTTGTAAAAATTAAATTTAAACCGTTTTATAATAAATGGGTTTTTTGTTGTCATTTGAAATGTATGCAGTTGGGGTTCTTTCCAACTTTTTATTGAGCTTCATCGACAACATGTTTGTTAAGATATTTTATGACGTTATCAAAATTTAATATGACATTGAACTTAATAAGTATAATAATGCATTAGCAATAGGATGCAAAATTACTTAACATTTTTGTTATAATAAATCTTAACCGGATCTCTGAAAAAGTCTATTTTGAATTATATAATCTCGTGATGTTTCTTGTTATGATTTATTATTGCATCGTTTTTCGCTCCAATAAAAAGTTTTGTTAAAAGATCGAGTGATTCTCATATAACTCGCTCTATGAGAAGTATTCAACACTATTAATACTTTTTTTTTTCGAGAAAAGGATGAGCAAACTATTGTATCAAGTGTACCACTTTTATACCAATATCAAGTGTTAACCAATTTTATGCCAACTTCAAAATTCTATCTTGACACGAGTTAAAATATTGAATATCTTGTGGCTTCAGTATTTTTTGGAGACAAATTATACATTTAGAACCACATAATTTTATATTTTTTTCATGGTACGGTCTTTCTCGTCATAGAAGCAAGGCGGAAAAAGGGCAAAAAAAAGGGGAAGGTCTATGCTGTAGGCTTTCATCCATTTGAAAATGTTGGAGACCAGCGAAAAGGTGAATGACTATGTCCAAGATTACATCTCGAGTTGAGAGAAAACCTGGCCTAATTTAAAAGCAACTAGAAAGTGAGTCCCTCATTAGTAAGAACTACGTAATTTGATACAATAGCGTACGACGTCGTCAGACGACCAACAATATAGTATTATATTATGGAAAAAATTCATAAATTCTTATACACTATTTCAAAAATAAAAAAACAACTTTTAAATTTCAAAAATCAGATATTTAACATATACATACATATATATATATATATATATAAAATCCACCCCACCTCCACCACCCATACCGTTCCGGCGATCATTCTGACGACTACTCCGATACCGACGAATATTCCAGTGATCGTTCTGACGACTGCTCCAATTCCGACGACTATTTTACGGTCAGAGTTCAAAATTTTGTAGGTCACAATAAATTCGTTAGTCACAGATTTCAAAATTAGGTGGTCACAAATCAAAATTTATAGATCACACAGTCACAGACTTCCAAATTAGTTCGAAGCAGATTTTTTCACGGTCACAGATTACATAATTTTTAAGTCACGGACAACAAAATGGTTGGTCACAAATTATATTTTTAGTCACAGATTACCGAATTATAAAGTTACAGATTATATTTTTAGTCACAAAATGTCACATGAACACAAATTTCCAAATTAGTTAGTCACATATTTTTTCACGGTCACAAATTATATAATTCTTAGGTCACGGATAACAAAATGGTTGGTCACAAATTATTTTTCGGTCACATCAATAATTTTTCCTTCATTTTCAACCACATATTAAAAAATTTTAAAGGTCACAAGTTATTTCAAGACCACAAATTAAAATTTTTATAGGTCACATATTGAAAAAAATAAAAACTTTTATTGGTCACAACTTGATTACAGTGAATCACAGTCACAATTTTAATTGATCACACTCAATTACATGCACAAAATAATCACAGTCACCTCCAACCCTATATTACCTGCACGCCCGACACTCACCGCTGCACGCACGCACAAAATAATCACAACCACCAATATACATAGTCACCAATAACCACGTACAAAATTATCAGTGTCCCCTCCAACCCTATCTCGCCGGCACGACCGACATCAACCGCCACATGCGTGCGCGCACACCATAACCTCTCAGCACAACAACCTCACGGCAAAACCACCACCGCACACACCATCTCCCGAATCCAGAGCAGCACTTCCAACTCTCATTTCACCACCATCACCACCCGTCAACCATAATAGCGTCACCATATTCGCCACATTCAAAACCAAAACACATCTCATCTCAGATCTAAACAACTATTGTCCAGAAAAATCCAAAAAAAAAAAACCCCAAAATTTGTGACGTGCAGATGTTGATCGGCATTGCTTCTGATGCGGCAGATGCTGGTCGGCATTGCTGCTGTCGAGTGCTACCGCCACCGCCACCTAGATCCACTGATCGGCCAAATCGCTTACATCGCCGGCTGTGAGGGCGCCACACTACAGCAACTATGTCGCTTCTCAACTCTCACATCTCCGACGGATGGCGCTACTCAATGGTGATTGGAGCCAGCAACGTCGCGACGCCACACACCCATAGCAGCGTCACGACGCTACTGCGAATTAGGGTAGCGTCGCAATGCTGCTGCAACGCCAGCAGCAGTGTTGCGATGTTGCTGCAAATTATGGCAGCGTCGCGAGCTGTGAATTAGAGTGAAAACGGGAGGGAGGGGGAGAAGGGAGAAGCTGTAAATTATGCTGCTGCTGAAGGTGAGAAATTAGGGATTTAAGGTGGGGTGTATATAAATTAATTTTTATAATATTATTATTAATATTTAATTAAATATAAAAACATGTATTTATATATAAAATATCTGACTTTTGCAAATTAAAACTTAAAATCTGATTTTGGAATTTAGATCTCTAAAAGTATGGAAGAGTGTAATTTCCAGTTATATTATTTACTTTCGTTTACAGGAACATATGAGACTCCGTGGCCCAATGGATAAGGCGCTGGTCTACGGAACCAGAGATTCTGGGTTCGATCCCCAGCGGAGTCGTCATTTTTAATATTCTTTTTTACTGTTTAACCTTTTTTCTCCCTTTTGCTGGTAGTGGCCTGGGCTCCAAATTGGTCGGGCAAATATCCGGCCCGCCCAATTTTCTACAAACCAAACCAGAATATCCGAGCTCAGTTATTGGCGGGAAATTCTGCTAAAAGCCTAAAACACCCAATTTCCATTTTTCAGAATCTTCAATTCCTTGGGTCCCCTCTCTTTCTTACACTCTCTCACTCTCTACACACACAAGCATAAGCATGCTGATTTTATGCATTACATAATTTTTTTGAAAAAATATACAAGTCGAGAACGCAAAATAATTATTCGTTACCTCAATTCATTGCGGTAGTCTTTGGATCAAATTTCTGACAGAAAAAGTAGAGGAAGGATGCCAAATATAAGAGTATGCGCATTATTCAGGCCGTTGAATGCAAAGGAAATTTCCGATCATGGCGATACTGTTTGCATTCGCGCTGTCGATTCTGATTCTTTCTTATTGAAGGTTGAAAATACATTTAATTTATGGCTTATCTTGTTACGTGTATATGTATTTAATTATAGGAGTATGATTTATCAGGTATTGAATTTTCATTTCAGAAAATTAAATCTAGATATATGTTTGAATGCTGAAGGTCATATGAATGCAAACGTACTTACTCTGACAAACAGCATGCAAGTGTGCTTTGTGCTAAATAAAAATTACAAATAGAAAATATAAGTTTTTATTTGGATAATACATGCTTATGTGTCTGTGAATTTGGATAATATATTTGGTAGGATGACAAAGAAGAAGAGTTTGAGTTCCATTTCGATAGAGTGTTCTATCAAAGATCAGAGCAGGCTAAGATATATGAATTCCTTGCTCTGCCTGTTGTCAAAGGTAGTATTGAATTTTAATCCGTGCATTGTCTTTTCACAAACTAGAATATGGTTCGTTTTTCACTTCATTTCCCCCCTTATAAATGTTGGATTGGACCATATAGGTGCTGTTGAGGGTGTAAATGGGGCAATTGTTACATATGGTCAGGTATAGCTCCTGTTTTGTCTGGAAACTTTTAACAATCATTTGACTGAATCAGCAGTGTGCATTTTTTTAATGAAATAATAGATCAATGAATCATCGATTTGTGAGATTTTGCACTTAAACATGCAACTGATCCCCTATCCACGATGTCAAATTTTGAAGGCACTACACCAGAAAAACACTAAAATAGCGTTTCTTAGACTTTTCAATTTTTGCAGTAGTAGTTGTGTTGGGTGATCACTTGTTTTCTTACAGAAGTATTCTCATACATTTTAACTATTAACATAAGATCCAGAATTTGTGAGGGTGCCGCTAGAAACCTTAACAGTGGTTGATTTATTTTGAGAAAAAAACTCTTTTAGCACTGCGCTTTAGTCTCTGCTTGCTGCCCAACATTAGGCATTATTTGTACATTTACTGAAGCTATCTTGTCTTTGAATAGAAAATCAGCTTACCAACATGTTCAGGTGTTAAGATTAAATGCACGTGCATATCTATACTCTTGTTTACTATAATTGACTTGTCAAGGTTTTCTACTTCATCTAGCTATTTATTTTTCATTTTTTGATACTATTGTGTATATTTTACCAGACAGGAGCAGGGAAGACTTACAGCATGGAGGTAATGTGATGTTCATGAATATATATTTCCAGTATGCCTATAAAATGCTCATTCAGCCATCTCGGTTTAGGGACCAAGCATTATGGATTGTGATGAAAATAAGAAAGGGTTACTACCTAGAGTAGTAGATGACCTTTTCAGTGCTATTAGACTTTCAGATGAGACAACCAAGTATACAATCAACCTATCAATGGTATGAGGCCTATTATGACTATCTATTTGGTATTGTGTTCATATTACAGATAAAATTCTCACTATTCTTTATCTGAGCTTGCAGGTGGAGATATATATGGAGAGAGTAAGGTTTGGATCACTTAAGATGACCATTTAACTCTATATACAACTTTCTCCCAAATCTTTATTAGCAATTGCCTAGTTTGTTATCATGGAGTTGAATGTTGACATTGTATTGGGAAACGGCATTCCCTCTTATAATTAATTTATCAGCACTTTCATTCTTCAGGGACCTTTTTGATTTATCCAAGGACAACTTAATGATAAAGGAAACCAAAGCACAGGGAATAATTGTATCTGGAGCGACTGAGGTAGGTAGTACCACTCCCCCCAAATTGATTCATTGTAATGACAGCATCATTCTATTAAACTAAATTAGACTGTTATGGTCAATTAACGTCTTTATTGTCTGCCTCTTCCAATAGGAAGTCTGTTTAATGATCTAAGAAAAGCCAGTATAAGCCTTTGGCATGAGCTAAAATTCCTTCTTGACATTTTTTTCTTGCCTACAAGAACAATTTCACACATTCTAAATTTCCTTAATGAAATAAATGACTTCTCCACTCAGAGATGTGTGAATGTAAGGCATGTTCAGTTTAGATATTTTCAAGATTCTAATTGAGTATATGCCACTTTTTATTTACAAAGTTACCGTGAATATGCAGAGAGAGTGATTTCACTGTAAAAATTGCAATTACTTTAAATAAGCTAATAAAGTTGCAGAATTGAGGAAGTCAAAGGAAATTGATTTTGGTTAAATTTAACTTGTATCCAGTCAAATCATTTTAATTTATAATTACCAACTATCACATCTTTAGTCTTGCTCCAGAACTTGGATGTTTGTGTAATAAAAGTAAATCCAGCTTTAATTCTGTATTCTCTACCGGAAGTATACTCTGTCAAGTTTAAGTCTGTTTTTATATAATTTGGATGTTGGAAAATGACTCAGTTCATTCTCCGATATAATTTTTTACTTCTATTTTCTTAACCCTCAATTCAAAATTTCAACAGCTTTGACCTTTTTTACTTTCCAGATTTGCATATCAGATTCTGCTGAGGCATTGCGAAGTCTGTCTGTAAGAATAAAGTTCCCACCATTGTCTACAAGTCGTGTTAATAAAGTTCAGTTGCTGATATAGTTCTTCATAATGCAGATTGGAATAGCAAACAGAGCAGTGGGAGAAACCCGTATCCTTCTATCTTTTTTTTATTTAGCTTGCATACATATTACATCGGTTCCCTTTTTAATTGTAGAAGAAGTTATTTGAAACTTCTGTCCTGGCTTTCATTTTGATTGGCTTTAGAATTATATTTGTAATATTTAACATATACAGAAATGAATATGGCAAGTAGTAGAAGTCATTGTGTATATATATTCACCATCAAGCAGGATCTAAACAAGGAGAAAAGGTATTCCTCAATCTAGCTGTTTTGAACAATCTAATGAGCTTTTTAAACAATTGAAATCTGCGCACAGGTCTGGAAAGGTAATTCTTGTCGACTTAGCGGGATCTGAGAAAGTAGAGAAGACTGGAGCTGAAGGTAGAGTCCTTGAAGAAGCCAAAACCATCAACAAATCCCTTTCGGCTCTAGGGAATGTAATAAATGCATTAACTGGTAGTCCACAAGGGAGAGCAAATCATATTCCTTATCGTGATTCTAAGCTTACTCGGATCTTGCAAGATGCTTTTGTTAGTTTCTTTTCTTAAGACCCATATCATTGTCTACTTCCACAATTTATCTGGATCAACTTACCTTCCAGTTTACAGGGAGGCAACTCCCAGACTTCATTGCTCTGTTGCTGCTCGCCTAGTCCATCAAATGCATCGGAGAGCCTTTCCACTCTAAGGTTTGGTGCAAGGTATGCAAATCTTCTTTTGAGGCTTGCTGTTTCTGTAACGAGATCTCTTTGTATTTGTACTTTTGGTCATGAAGGAGGTGATGTATATCAACATATTTTGGGTGACAAGGGATCACAAAGGGAATGCTCAAGAACTTGTAATTCCTTGATCGTTCTCAATGCTAGTTATGTTTCTAGAAGAAAGTATCCTTTTCCAGGCATCAGGCTGAATGATATTAAAATGAGTATCAGAAAAACAGAATCATCTAGATTACATCATTGGTTTAAACTTGGATGTGTAAAACTTGACTTTGAGTAAGCTCTATATGCCATATATGTAGTTTAGACTCATAATTGGTTACAAGTAAAGCTATGCCCAATAATACAAACTGCAACATTTTTTGCACTTCATTATTGGCATAAATTCTCATTATGCTTCTGTTCCAGAATGATAATGTCAGAATTACATTGTTCCATCCTTTGAGCAGGGCAAAGCATATAAAGGCATTGGCACATGTCAGTCTTAAAGAAGATGAAGACACCAAGAGTCCTGGAGCCCTCCCTGTGATTAAAAGCGAGTCTTGTGAGAGAATATTAGAGAAGGTTTTATTCACGTTGCATAACTTAACCTGTAGCTTCATCTGTTTCTATATCTAAGCAAAATTTCTTCTTTAATATAGTTGAGACAGAAAATAAAAGCTGAAGATGTGGAACTGCTGGAGCAGCTATTTGTTTTAGAGGGAATTTTCTTTGATCCCAGCTCTGTGGAAGAAGTGGAAGCAGCTTACGAGGATGTGACATCCAGAACAATTCTATCACTGCAGAAAGCCGTGGAAGAGCTAATTGTAACTGTTGAGAAGGTAACGTCTACTAATTTTCAAATCCTTTTATTTGCCTGATTGCCTCGATAAAAAGAAATTGTTTTCGAAAAAGTTGAAATGGCCTTATAGCTTGTAGCATGTTAGAAAAAGGAAGAACAGAAAAAGATTGATGTGTGTCAACTCTATCTTTTTATCTGATTTTCATCTTTTGATTGAAGCCGACCTATTCCATTATGTTCCAAGAGGGACTTCCAATTCAACTTTTCATTTGATTGGAAGCTCAAATGCTAGATGGTCAAAACTCAAAAGTATTTTAAATATGAGTGTCTTCATGCGTTAGAGGTGTAACGTTTTTGGCCGTGGGAGGGGGGTTTATTTTAATTAGAAATTTTTTTTTTTCATGGATCCATGTAGACTGGCAATGTTATTTGTGTGTTAACCTTTGTAAGGCACAATTCTAGTGAAATTATTTTTCTTCAAGCTTCTCTTAAGTTCGCCTGGCCTGTTGGCTTGAGAATTGAGATTAACTTATTGAATTTTCTCACAGCTCAAGGAGGAGAACAAGGCTCTTAAAATCCAGATCAAAAGCTGCTGAAACATCCCTCCATCCAAGTGCATATGCAAGTATCAAGTGACAAATCATCTGTGCATTTAAAGAAACTCAAACGTTCGCACATATTTTCCTTGACCGTTCTGAATGCTATGTTCTTACTGGTTCGTGCTTGATGCAATGTAAAAAAAAATGTAATTGAGTTGGAGGAATCTCAACCTTAGTCGATAAAATTAGAAAGCCGGCATATGTTCTAGTTCTAATACACAAAGTTAGGTCACCGGATAATTTGTAGTGCAATATTACATGCAAAAATTGTAAAGGTACGTTTCCACAATGAATTTTATATCCAGTTTCGTTGTGGCGCTGAATACAGCTTTAGAACATCTCGAACTAAATCAATGAAAATTCAGTCAGCAGGAAGTGGCTAAGGCGTCAGTATTGAAGACGGAAAAGTACACTAGAAACATGACAAAAAAACTTCGGAACATGTTTGTTGTAGAATATTAGACAAAATTAGATAGTATAATAAACCAGATTTGAAATTTTTTTAGTGTATCACATTTAAATCCCTCTAATTGAGGACTAAGCTTAATATTGAGGGAAATTTTTCAAAAATCTGAAAAAAGCAGATTGTCTTTGATTAATATTCCACTATTTCAAAGCACATTCAAGCTCCCTGCATTCTTTACCCATCATTATTAGTTATGCAAACGCTTTATATCTTACCTAATTCTAAAACAGGACAACCTTGGATTAATATTCAACTATTTTAGTGAAGTTCATCAGCAGAAGCAGGAAATTAACTCCAAGTTCTATACCCTATTTCACCCATTTTGCTAAGCAAGATGTTGTTTGAGCCATGCTTGATGCACATTCAAAATGTGCATCAAGCATAATACGGGCCCACTGTCCCCTCACAATAGGGGGATAGATTACTTTATTTAGATATGGGCCACTCCCCTGGAGTGTCAAACTTGTTGTACACTTTCAACAAGAATTATTCATGTTTTTTTAGCATAGTTTTTACTCTGTAGCACGGCATCATCTGACACAATGATATGTAGCAATGGCATCGGGAATAGCACCTCCACCGCTCTTAAGTAACCTTCACAACTTGACCCTAGTATCTTGCAATTGCATCATTTTCCAGCATGATGGGAAGCTGCCAAATGTAGATTCTCTTGCTCTCTGCTCCGCCGCCAATCATGCCGTTGCTTTGTGCCATTTTTCCCTCTTTATCTCTCCTTCCGTTATGCAGCGCATGTTCTATGATTTTTGGGGCCTAAGGCAAATTTCATAAATTAGCCCCAAAAATGTAGCATGGAGTTAATAGTTAACTTGTTTAATTTAAAACTTAATAATAAAATAACAAATAAAATTTATTATAAAAAAGATTTATATTGTAATCAAATAACAAAGTTGACAATGTTCCAAACGATCAATTAAATATTATTCTTCTTTCGATTTTAGAAGCAAAAACATTAATTAAATTTGAATAATCTACTCGTTCAACTATTTCTTTTTCAATCGATAATATAATCAATCAATTCAATCTTTCTTGTGATATAGTTGATCGGAAATAAGGCATGGTTAACAAAATTTTGTAAGTAATATAAGCATTTTAGATGCCTTCAAATGTTGTAACACTCCAATTGCTCTCGTTGCTTTACTTAGCATATAGCACCTCAAGACATGTAACTTAGAACATAAATCATCTCTATTAATATCCGAAAGTCCATTATATTCCAGATGCTTCTTCTCAAGATTTTATACAAGGCTTCAATAATTCGAAAAAAGTTGTATGTCTTAACCTCTCCAAATTTAATAAAAATCCAAATATCTCTTCATATTATTTAAATTGTTCAAATGAAGCATTCAACTCTAAAAAATTGTTCAACTAATTGATTTACCTCATCACTACCTTCGTCAAATTGCTTCTTTCTTCAAATTATGTGTGTTTTCTCGAAATACAGCTTAAATTCTCATTTTATTTGCCCCATTTGTTAGTTTATCCATGAAAAGAACAAATTCAGTTTCTCTATAATCTTCAAGAAATTAAATAATTCCTTGTGGTCGACAACACCATCAATATCCATGTTTTCGATTTGAAGAAACTTACTCATAATATTGATTGCAAACAACAACTTGTACTGAATTACCATGTTAAGCAAGAACTCAGAATCCTGAAGTTCACATATCACTAAGAACTCGACTTCACTATTTATTTTAGGATCTTCGTTAATTTTTATCAAGTCAAGTAAAATGTCTTTTATTTTAAACAAATAAATCAAATACTACCTATATGATGAACAAATCGAGTAGAATTAAGAAATCACTGCAACGTGATTTTGAGAAATCCTAAGTCGCTTGTCGCCTTCTCTTGCATTTGAAATTGGCCTAATTTAGAAATAAAATTTCCACAATGAAAAAACATTGTTGGGCCTTATTATAAATGGAATAGAATGGCACTACTTTATCAAATTTTTAATAAAAAAAAATTGTAGTGGACCTAATTTACCCAAAAAATAAAAAAAAAAGATGAAAAATGAAAGAGGCTAAAGTCTGAGACCCCTTTAATGTTGGACCTGAGGCATGTGCCTCACTTGTCTCTTTACAAAATCAGCCCCAACATTACTATTTGATGGCTAAGGAGAGAATAATGGAGTCAATATGGGATTAACAAATTAGAAAATTCACGCACACGTATGTGATTGGGTTTGTACTTGCGTTCTCAAGATTTAGAGTAAATTTCATCCGTGGTCCTTGTACTTGGGCTACAACTTAATTGGGTTGTTAAACTTTATGTTGAATGTCACGAAAATATTCTTCATTTAAAATACCTCAAGTGCACGGTTCATTAATAAGTTATAAAATGGACTTAGAGTATAAGTATCGTTCCCATAGATATTGCACTAGTTCAAATATGAATTAATTTAGTCTAATCGAAACAATTGAAATTTGTGATCTTTCCTATAATTTAAATAATCTACTTATAAATGTAAAACCTAAATTAATTAAAATCAATGCAAGGTTATAATTAAATGTATGTTTTATAAAAATATAATGATGAAAAGCGTACTAGGACCCCGAATCCTTTTATATCAATCCACTTTAACTCCAAACCTTATGAATTTGATAACGCGATTCAATTATGAATACCAATATTTCTAATTTATTTATCAATCTCCCTCATGTAAAATTAAACATATTCTTACATGTGACTCGACTATATTTTTATGACGAATACGAACATATAAAACTGCATTAATGGATTTGTGAATATTTAAATATCACGTAAAGTATAGCGGTATATTTATATCATTTATCGAATTACACGACAATTGTCACTATGTCTAACTTATTTTCAATCTTTCGAAAGTAAACTAAGCCACAATATTCATACAATTATTGATCAAGTAATCGTGGATAACAATAAATTCATGTCAATCATTTAATAATTGAAAATACGTTTCAATGTTAAAATTAAATAAAATTTAAAAATTAGAGGTTCATGATATATCATAATTCTAGTACAAAATAATTTAGCCTAGCATAATGTTGGAATTAAGCAAATAAAAGTGGAACAACATTATCAAAAATTGACGGAACGTGACTAATTCTTGCGCGATCGTTGATGAATTATCATACAAAATTTGGAAACAATTCATTCCATGCTGCGTCTGCCGTGTGTGTATGTATTTTTTTTTCAATTGTCGTGCCTTCTTCCTCAAATAGCAACTGGCTTTGCATGTGTAAGGTCCCAAATTCACAATAACTAAGGATCGAAGTTCTAAAACACCAAATAAATTGCAGAAACATAAAATGAAATAGAATACAAGAATTTTCACCCCGAAAAGTCCGGATGTTCAGTTTCAATGACCTACTCACCCGTTAAGTATCCACAAAGGGATATAGATCTAGATCTACTAAAATAGAGCAAGAATCAGTATAGATGTATGAAGAAACCTTTAGTTCGATATAACCTCAAATACAACCGTAATATCACAATAATCAACCCCTAAAAACTATACACGCTACACAGATATTCACAAAGAAATGATTGAAGAATCACTCAGATCGATTACGATTTACAGAAGAGAAAACCCTAGACTCTCACTCAAAGAGAAAAGAGAAAACCAAGAGACCCAATAATGGAAGCATCTCGAATCAGGGAGCCAAGGATCAAGTTAATAACCATATGAATAGTCATCATCCAAAGGGTAGGAGTGAAGCCACCTGCATGGCAGATATCCAACCACTTAAAGAGGCCAACCCGTTCCACTTAAGTGAGAGCCCAAACACATAGATGGCCAAACAGGCCAGGGTACAATGAGGCAACCCAATTGTTAACAATCTCCACCTTGCTGAACTATTCATTGGCCTTATTAATGGATCTAGAAAACTATATTTACATTGCCTCATTTGCTCCAAAAAAACCTGAAAAAACAAAAACAAGAATTAGTTTAAATCTTTTCAAAATAACAGTACATGAAGTTCTAATTATCACAATCATTGAGTGATATTCAGAATCTTCAAGCAATTTCTAAATTTATTCAAAGGTAATACCTTAGTCCCCAGATTTGAAAGATTAAATTCTGTAGGAATTTTAACCAAATTGATCAATCCTTTTTTGCCATGTTTCTCACAAAATGAAACTTAATATCTATGTGTTTAATTCTATCACGATAAACATGATTTTTACTTAAATGAATGACACTTTAATTATCAGTATAAATCCTAACAGAATCATTCACAAAATCAGTTTCATTTAACAAACCTCTTAACCAAGTACTTTCTTTAACAACATCACATGCAGCAATATATTCAGCTTCAGTTGAGGACAAGGCAACTAATTTTTGTAATTGTGACTTCCAACAAATGCAACCATCACACAAAGTGAAAATATATGAAGACGTGGATATTTTTTTATCTAAGTCACCAACAAAATCAGAATCGGTTTAACCTTTTAATTTTATCCATTCGTTACTTCTTTTAAATTCTAAACCTAAATCAGAAGAGCCTTTAAGGTATCTTAACATCTATTTCATAGCCAGCCAGTGTGTTTCACCTGGATTGGCCATAAACCTACTTAAAATACTAATTCCATGTGCTAAGTCAGGTCTAGTACATATCATAAGATACATTATTGAACCTACTATGTTTGAATAACGAACATTTTTCATTCTTTTAAATTCATCTTCTGTTTTAGGTGATTGTTCACTAGTCAATTTAAAATGATTAGCAATAGGTAATGAAACAGGTTTATACTCAAGCATAGGAAACTGTAATGAAACAGGTTTATACTCAAGCATAGGAAACTTTTCAAGTATTTTATTTACATAAGTGCTTTGTTTTAACATCAAAATGTAATTATCCATATCCCTTTCTATTTCCATTCCAAGAATCCTTTTAGCATGTGCCAAATCTTTCATTTCAAATTTAGATTTCAATTTAGATTTGATAAAATCAATTTCAGATATATCATGACAAGCAAGTAGCATATCATCCACATATAAAAGCAAATAAATGGATTCAAGTCCACCTGACCCTTTGAAGAAGAAACATGAATCATAATTGCTTTTTAAAAAACCCAATTTCTGCACATAGAAGTTAAATTTGATATACCATTGCCTGAGGGCTTGTTTCAGCCCATAGAGTGATTTCTTCAACAGACAAACCTTTTTAGTTTTGGAATTGACTTCAAATCCCAAAGGTTGATTCATATATATAGTCTCATTAAGGTTTCCATTTAAAAAAGTCGTTTTGACATCAAGTTGATCCAATTCCCAATTAAAGTGAGCAGTGGGAGCTAACAAAATTCTGATAGAAGTATACTTAGCCACATGAGATAATATTTCTTTATAGTCCACTCATTCCTTTTGAGTAAATCCCTTAGCCACTAATCTGGCTTTATACCTTTTACTTTTAGAATTAGAATCTCCTTGTTTGATTTTTAAAAATCCACTTACAATTAACAACCTTTTGATTCTTAGGTCTGTCAACCAAAATCCAAGTCTCATTCTTAATAAGAGAGTTCATTTTTTCATTCATAGCTTCTTTCTAAAGTTTTGAATCAGAACATTTAATAGTATCATTAAAGGAAACGGGTTCTGAATTCACAGAGTCAAGAGCAGAAAATAAAGTAACAAATTCATCATTATTGAATCTGGTTAAGGGTCTTATTTATCTCATTTCTCTGTCTCTAGTTAGTTGATAATCAGTAAGAGTAATATTAGATGATTCATTTTCATTCTCAGATTCAGTTTGCTCAGGATATGGTTCAGTTTGAGTAGACTTCACCTCAATAAAATTATCTTGAATAACAGCATTTTTAGTCTGATTTTCTAGAATAGTTTCTTTAACAGATGCAGTTTCAATAGTTTTAGGATCAGGTGATTCATTACAATGCATGTCATTTTCATTAAAAAATGACATTTCGACTAACAATCACTTTATAACCATTTTGGTATTTGACCCACAGTCTATACCCTTTGACATCCTCTCCATACCTCAGAAAAATACATTTTAAAGATCTGGGTTCAAGCTTACCTTCACTTTGATGTGAATAAGCAGTGCAACCAAAAACTTTGAGTATACTGTAATCAAGTATTCCAGACCATAGTTTTTCTAGGACTTGAAAATCAATGGCACTAGAAGGACTTCTATTTATTAGATAAGTTGCAATTTTTATGGCTTCTCCCCAAAAAAACTTAGGAAGACCAGAACTTTGTACAACATACACCTTACCTTTTCCAAAAGGTATCTATTTATCCTCTCAGCAACTCTATTTTGCTGAAGAGTGTATGTTACAGTTCTGTGTCTTAGAGTTCCAGATTCTTTACAAAATGAATCAAATTCCGAATTACAAAACTCAAGTCTATTATCAGTCCTTAGTACTTTGATTTTCTTCTTGGTTTGATTTTCAATCAAAAGTTTCCATTGTTTGAAAGTTTTAAAAGTGTCATATTTATGTTTTAGAAGAAAAGTCCATATTTTCCATGAAAAATTATCTACTATAAGTAGATAGAACGTAAATCCACTTTGTACAACATACACCTTACCTTTTCCAAAAGGTATCTATTTATCCTCTCAGCAACTCTATTTTGCTGAAGAGTGTATGTTACAGTTCTGTGTCTTAGAATTCCAGATTCTTTACAAAATGAATCAAATTCCGAATTACAAAACTTAAGTCTATTATCAGTCCTTAGTACTTTGATTTTCTTATTGGTTTGGTTTTCAATCAAAAGTTTCCATTGTTTGAAAGTTTTAAAAGTGTCATATTTATGTTTTAGAAGAAAAGTCCATATTTTCCGTGAAAAATTATCTACTGATTCATCTATCTTGCATTTAGGTGATAGAGTATTTAAAGATGCTGGACCCCACAGGTTAGTATGTAAATAGTCCAAGATATAAGTGGATTTATGAGTTCCAGTTTTGAAAGCTAGTCTTTTCTATTTCCAAAAATACAATATTCACAAAAAACCAATTTTTTAATATTATCGTTACCAAAACAACCAAGATTATTCAAAATAGTTAGTCCTTTTTTTTTCTGAAATATGTCCAAGTCTTTTATACCAAATTAAAAACTCGTTAGACTCAGAGTTTAAGGATGTAGAGTAATGGTTAATCACAGATTCAGTAGAGACTATATATATCCCATTTAATTTCAGAGAGGAAATAACAATATTATTTCCTCGTTTAAGTCTCAGCAAGCCTTTATGAACCATGATAATGAACTTGTCATCTAATTGTCCTAGAAAAATTAGATTTCTTTTAAGCTCAGGTACATACCTGGTGTTATCAAGTTCAAGAGTGTATTTATTTAACAGTAGTTTGATCTTTCCAATTCATTTTATTTGACAACTCACGTCATTTTCCATTTGGATTTATCCTCCATTGAGGTCAACAAATTCAGAAAAACATTCTTTAGTAGGACACATATGAAAAGTATAGATAGAGTCAAGGACCCATTCCTTTTGGTCTCTTCTGGAGGTACTCACAAGAACAACTCCTTGAATATCAGGTTCATTCTTGCAGACCAAAGCTGCAGAACTATCAGAATTATTTCTATCTTTCATATTTGAGATTTTCTTAAAACAATCTTTTATCATATGACATGTTTTACCACAGTAGTAGCATTTTCTGATTTGGTTCTTGGATTTCACATGACTTTTATTCTTCTATTTGAATCTAAAATTCTGAAGTTTTCCTTTCTTATAGTGATTAAAATTATATGTGGGTTGTTTCTTATTAGGATTCCATTTTTCCTTTATGTGCAACCCTTCCCCATATTTAGAGTCTTTTGATTCAACTTTCAGCTCAAGGTCTTTATTTCTTAGGGCTGATGATATTATATCAATTGTAAGATCTTGCCCCCCATATTTTAAGGCAGTTCTGATATCCTTATATTTATCACTAAGTGAGTTTAATAGAGCAAAAACTTGTTGGTCATCAAAAGTTTTTCATCACAATTTGCTAAGTCCTGAATCAATTTTGTGAATCTGTTAAGATTTTCTTCCAAATCTGAGGAGGAATCAAACCTAAAGTTATAAAACTGTTGGTTAGATAAAATGCTTCTAACTTAGTCCATAATGCCTGTGCAGATGTAGTTTCACCAACTTTTCTAATCACATTATCAGATAAGTGTAAGAAAATTGAACTCCATGCAGTATCATCTAGTTCTTGTTTTCTATAGGCACTAGGTTCTGCAGCCCATTGACCATCAAGGGCTGCAACACACCTCTGTTGAAGTAAAAGAGCATCTATCTTTTGGCGCCAAAGACTGAAGTCTCCAGTCCCATTCCATGTCTCAAGTTCAAATTTACGTGCAATAGACATGATGACAGATATATTCACAAATTGCAATTATACAACACACAGAGTATAGTGATTCGAACAATTTCCAGAAATGATCAAGATAAATGAACAGCAGAGCTAAGAAAATAATAGTAGATATATCTTTATCAATGCAATTCACAAATAAATGTAATAACACTTCAGAAAAGTATTGTTATCGTTTTGAAAAAGGTTTAAGGGCTGGTAACCCTGGATTCCACTGCTCCCTCAAATTCTCAAATCTTCACGAGAGATCTTGGACAAAGAAAAGCAATTGAGGATTACTTGCTTTAATAACCAATTCCAAAAGACTTAACAGTATTTACAACAAATAAAGAATAGTTTTAGAGAATACCAGAGTCTAAAACCTTAAAGTTTCAGAATGAGGAGAACAATTAGAGAATACCATAATCGAACCAAGAATTCCAAAATGGATGCAAGAAAACAACGAGTCACTAAGACTCAGTGAAACTCGAGAGTGAGTCACGAACTCAGCAGGAATCGGAACGAGTTACCCCAATTCGTCGACTCAGCATGAGTCAGATTTCAAAACTCACCAAGACTTAGTAGAAACAAAAGATTAACCAGGGTTTATAGCAAGTTCAAACGAGTAGTGAAAAAAAAACCAATTTTGCCTCACGATAGATGAAACTTCCAACACAGAACCTCATATTCGCACCAAGAAATACCAGAACACATACCCTAGCAAACCCTATTCCCAGAGACGAAGCTCTGATACCACTTGTAAGGTCCCAAATTCACAATAACTAAGGATCGAAGTTCTCAAACACCAAATAAATTGCAGAAACATAAAATGAAATAGAACACGAGATTTTTTCACCCCGAAGGGTCTAGATGTTCAGTCTCAATGACCTACTCACCCGTTGAGCATCCACAAAGGGATATAACTCTAGATCCACTAAAATAGAGTAAGAATCAGTACAGATGTACGATATATCCTCAAATACAACTGTAATCTCACAATAATCAACCCCTAAAAACTGTACACACTACACAGATATTCACAAAGAAATGATTGAAGAATCACTCAGATCGATTACGATTTACATAAGAGAAAACCCTAAACTTTCACTCGAAGAGAAAAGAGAAAACCAAGAGACCCAATAATGGAAGCATATCGAATCAGGGAGCTAAGGATCAAGTCAATAACCATATGAATAGTCATCATCCAATGAAGCCACCTGCATGACAGATATCCAACCACTTAAAGAGGCCAACCCGTTCCACTTAAGTGAGAGCCCAAACACATAGATGGCCCAACAGGCCAGGGTACAGTGAGGCAGCCCAATTGTTAACATCATGTATATCTATTTTACCCAATTCAGCAGCCGACTTTTTAATCCCTAAAGGAAGTCCCCTTTTTTTCTCTCTATATATGTGCGTGTGTGTGCATATATATCAACCTAAGCCACCGATGACGTCAAGGATGCATTGATGTCGTAATGAGCTACGGATATATGGTATATCGATGGCATTGTCGTCAATAATTTGGTCGGCAACACCAATATATATTATTTTTAGTTGGTATCACCGATGATTTTGTCGGTAATCATATGACCAATGCACCTTTATAGATTGTGAACGACATCATGGACAACATTAACATCGATAAAAACATTGATGGATATGTTGGGGAATATTACACCAATAATGTGCATGAATTATATTTAAAACGTTTATTTTACGTACACAAAATCGAACATAGTTTCAACTTATGTATAATTAAATTATTACCTAATTTGTGTATAATTAAATCTCAAATTTTAGAATAGTGATCTTTAAAAATAGGGTAGGGTGTAATTTCCTCTTCATTATTTATATACTAACAATTAGCGTTGGTCCCATGTTTAGTGGTTGTTTAATAGTCATTGATAATTTGATACTAATAGCCCATTTAAATTGAAAAAGATCCAATTTTAGTTTATAGTTCGAAATATTCAGTTCGGAATTGGCCAATCCAGTCCCAGCATAAGCTTGACCAGGATAGGATACTGATTTTTAGCCATCATGGAAGAAGTACAAAAAAATACGAAGTCGTTGAAATATGATTTTTAATGACACCAAATCATTTATTTTAAGGTGATTTTCTCCCTGTTACTCCACACCTCATAGGCTCGAAGAGCAGCCGCCACGTGGCAGGCCACGTAGGCAGAAGTTAAGAAGAAAGTCAAATAAAGGTCCATGAGGTCAAAATATGAAGAAATCAAAACAGGCCAAAGTCCTTACTCCGCAAGGGCGAAGTCCATGATGAGGCACTGCCATAAAGACGAAGCACTCCAACTTAGGCCGAGACATTGCTTTAGAAGCAAAGAAATGAGTCGAAACTCTTAATTTAGAGGACCACTTCAAAGATCTCTCCGAGGCTCTCAAAATGTTTTCGAAGCCCATGAAGCCGACGATGTCTTTTGCAATAGATTCGAAGATCCCTCAGAAGTTATTGATGTAACACGCATAATAATAAAGTTGTTAGTGTGTCGCCTATTATATAGGATGAATGTGCATTAATTGTATGAATAGACAGTGATGTGAAGTCTCTGCTAGGGATATGATGCCACGTGGTTCCGATCTGACTGTCACCACATCGGCCAAGTTAGTATAAATAGATCATCTTCGTAATTAGAAAAGAGGTTGGATTATTGATTGGAAAATTAACAATTATATATTCGAAATATACACTTGAACTCTGGAATGAAATATATTAACATTTCATCTATCCTTCTACATATTCTTGATTGTTATTATATAGATTAGTTTGGTTTCTATCTGGCAATCGTTGTTAGCGCCGTTGCTCGAACATTTTTGTCTCTCACCGCAAAGCCTCCCCCGCGTCCATTTCATCCTTACTACCATCGTTATTCCGGTATGAACGTGCCGAAATCGTGCTTGACTTGGCGTAGTGAGCCCCACATCTGTTGGCTCATTTTTTTAGGTCAACATGCCCCTCCTTATTTCACAAGTTTAGGATTTTTTTTTATGGAACAAGACTAGTACCCCTCGTCCCAATTTAAATCATCATGATTCAATTCTCTTGAGGAGCTTTCATGTTAAATGAGACGAACTGTTGGTTCTACTTCCGAATAAAGATGTCAAGGAGTCGAGTCGATCCGGCTCGAGAGTCGAAACTCGAGGTTCGGGCTCGACTTGAATAAAAATGGTTCAAGCTTTTTTTTGCCCGAACCGAGCTTTTGCTCGACTAAAAAATCTAGGCTCGACTCGAGCTTTCGATTCGGATCTCATCAAGTTGAGCTGGCTCATGATTGTTTTTTTGTTTTTTTACCTACAGGCAACTGTAGAGCCTACTATTAGGTAGTACGTAGTTGCCTAACTTTTAATTTCTATTTTTTTTCAAGGCTCAATTCGTCACGAGTCGAAAATGGCCTCTGTGGCTTGTCACAGGCTCGGGCTCGGATTGACACCCCAAAATGGGGTTCGTCCCGAGCCTACTGAGTGGGGCCGACTCAGGCTTTTCCCGGGCCGAGCCACGAACAATTCGAGCTAAATTGACGCCCCCACTTCCGAATCAACACTCTTTCTAAAAAAATCCCTTCATAAAAGAAAATCAATGAATTACGACCTTAAGATTACAATTAAATTTAAGGAAAATTGCAGTCACGGTACCAAATCTTTTCAATTTTCATAGGCTTTGCCCAAACCTTTGTTTTATGCCATCGGTGGTACCAAACGTTTCAAAAATATGCACCGGAGGTCCAAATGGACGGTTTCCGTCCAGTTGACCGTTAGTTGACCAAGAATAGTAGATTTTGATCAATTTTGACAACATTAGGAGGGGTAAAATGGTAACTCGATAATTTTCTCATTAAATAAATTTAAAAAAATAAAAAGGAAAAATAAAAAACAATAAACACCTCTTCCCAGGCAACACTGTCGACGTATTGCCGGCACATCCACCGCTTTTGTGCCGACACTACCAGCACCACCATCGCCTCTGTGCTGGCACCATTGCCTCTTATCTCCTTCCCCAACCCCACTCTCGCCAATTTCTCCCAAAATGCAACCACCACAATCAAACCCAAACAAAACACCCAAATCTAGCACAACCATCGACTGTACTAGCACCACCGCCTCTGGACCGGAGACAAATTAACAGGAGGGAACTGCACGCCGAAAAATTCAAAGACTAATACGAAAATGAAGCATAATACCCACGGAGGCCCACATCCGACCCGGTCTCGAACAAATCAGGTGGCATTTTCCTTACTTTTTCTCTCTACAATTAGCTTTCTGCACGGGTCAATCATGGTGACAAATTATTCTCAAAGACTCGAACCCATTTCTCTCTCTCTCCCTCCCTCCCCCCTATAAATACACCATTTTTCACCCTCATTTCTGCAGCTTATATTCATCACAATAGTGGAGCTAGAATTCGAGTGAAAAAATAGAAAAAGAAAAAACATTACCTCATTCCTTGAAGATCTCTTTCCATTTCTGGGTTTTCTTTCCTCTTTTAGAGAAAAAAAAAACATTGAATTTATTTTTAATTGGAGGATTTTTATGGGCTCCCTGTTTATGTGGAGCAAAAGAAAAAAAAACAACAAAATGGGATGTATAAGGAATCATGGAGCTCAGAGGACTTAAAATCATGGCATACCGGTGAGCTCGATGCTGTTAGATTTAGGTGTTTTGTTTGGGTTTGATTGTGGTGGTGGTATTTTGGGGGGAAATTGGTGAGAGTGGGGTGGGGAAGGAGATAGGGGTGGTGGTGCCGGCCATATGTCGACAGTGTTGCCTGGGAAGATAGATGTTTATTGTTTTTAATTTTTCCTTTTTCTTTTTTTATTTTTTTAAAATTTATTTAATGAGATACCATTTTACCCCTCCTAATTTTGTCAATATTTACTATTCTTGGTCAACTAGACGGAAACCGTCCATTTGGACTTTCGGTGCATATTTTTGAAACTTTGGTACTTCTGGTAGCACAAAACAAAGATTTGGGCAAGTCTGCGAAATTAAAAAAGATTGGTACCGTGACTTCAATTTTTACTTAAATTTATTATAAATAACTATATTAAAGTTTTGTGAATTAGGTGAAATTCTATTCAAATTCATGAAATATATTAAACTTTAAAAATCTAACAAAATTCATTGAAATTTGAGTTGAAAACTTTTAAATAAAGGAAAATCGCAACAGAGGTCCAAACATTTCCATTTGCTCCAGATTATACTTTAACCTTTTATTTTTGCGGTCACAGTTCCAAACCTTTCACTTTGATTGCAGTCGAAATCCATCTGATGTTCAACCCTCAAATTAGAAGTTTGACTAAAATTAACAAAATAAGTGAAGACTAAAATGATATATTTACATTTTCTATATAAAACCTTAAAATAATTAAATCAAAAATAAAAAAAAATGACTTCATTTTTTCCACAACCTCCACGTCCCGTCCCGTCCCGTCCCATCACATCCCGTCCCCACTCCTAACCCACCGGCCACCACCACCAAACCACACCCACTGCAAACCGCTACCACCGTCGACCGAAATCTCAAACTACAAAGCAAAAATCTTACTCAAATCCAAAAAAATTTAAAAATTTTGCAGTTGATTTTCTCCCAACGTGAGTGTAATTGGAGCCTTAACAACGCCATGCCATCCTATCCCAACCTATTTATCATCAACATCCTTCCTCTAAGACTTAAATTCAATGTATCACCCCAATCCCGCAACAATTGTTGCTGCTGCTACCACCTGTAAAATATGGTGGGAACCAAAAATTTTGTTGTTACTTTAGCACAAATGAGATCATTTGCTATTGATGATTTTATAGTGGAGGGTAAAATATTGAATTCGTCAATGCTAGAGGTTGAGAATTATCAATGGCAAATGGAAAAGAAACAAGCCTTGAAGATGGAGGCAGAAATCTTACTGGAATGTTACCAGAATTATTAAAATCGAAAAATGGATACTTTGGGATAAATTGCCGATTTTGGCAAGTAGATAAAGAAATTCAATTAATTAAAAAAATAACTGAAACCCAATTAAAATTTTTGATAAAACTTCGAAACCCAAATTTTAGTTTCATAAGAAACACAACAAAAATCCCAAATTCAAGAGTCTACTTAGAACATAAAAGAAGAAGAATGATGAGTTTGCAGCGACGGTGGACGGTGAATTTTCTGTTTTTGGTTTTGGGGAAGGGGGTGTGTGGTTATTGAGAAGATGAACAGTTTTTTTTTTATTTTTGATTTAATTATTTTAAAGTTTTATATAGACAAATGTAAATATACTATTTTACCCCTCACTTATTTTGTTAATTTTAATCAAACTTCTAATTTCAGGGTTGACTAACAAGTTAATTGACGGATTCTGTCCAATGAATACCTTAAAGTGAAAGGTTTGGGACTGTGATTGTAAACATAAACGGTTAAGGTATAATTAGCAGCAAATGGAAAGGTTTGGGACCTTAGATGCAATTTTCCCTTTAAATATATCCAGAACGAGAAAAGACACAAAAAAACTTGGTCAATGGGCTTCAATTTAGGTGTCAAGGTGGATCAAATCCGGGTCGGTCCCATGTACCCAAAGCCCAGTATCCTAAAAATGGGGAAAATAGAGAAATATTTTTTACATAAATAGGGAAGAAGAAAAATGGTTTCACAAATAACACATGTTTGAGTGGGTAAAATCCAAATTGAATGGAGGTCCATGAGCCCAAATGGAAGAAATTAGCGAAATACTCAGAAAATTCAATTAATTCTAGCATAAACAATCTCGATGATGGCTGTCTCATGCATATCTTCA
>CAIGRN010182989.1:0-11478 GCA_903798345.1 Fraxinus anomala | reverse complement strand
ACAATACATACGCCTCACGGTGAGAGGCCCGCCTCACTACTCCTTTTTAGACCATGGGTCTATCAATTGTCAAGTGCCATTTTTCAAGTGTCCTCATCTCTTCTACTGCTGCATTTTTTAGGAATAGATACACTAATATGACTAGGAATACTTGTTGCTTACATTTCCTTGGCATTTAGATCTAAGTTAATGCTTCATGTAGAATGATAATAACCTGCATGTTTCGTCCTTTTTGATGAACCACCTAGAAATGAAGCTCAAGGCGTGGTTGCTTGATTTCCTCTGGAGCATGTATGGTGGTCATGGTTAATATCACCAAATAGTTCGAAAATTACAGGTAGGCAGTTTAAACTGTAAAGGGTACCTCTTTTGAACAGTAGGCAGTGACAGAGTTTCCCAAAACAGATATTCCTTGTGCCTAAAGAGAAGTTTGAGAAAATACAACTGGTTTTTGAAGAAAGATTCCTTATATGATATCGTAGCATTTATAACCTTTTTGAGTAGGAGAGTATCCCAAGAAAACACATTTGACACTTCATGAATCTATTTGACGTCTAAATGAATGTGCACATGAATGAATGCCATTCCATGAATATTTTAACGGGGAGAGAATAGAAGAATCGACAATAGATTTTAATGGAGGAGTTTTAAGGCATATGTAAATTTAGACTGCAGGTGTGCATGTGATTTGTATCAAATAAGAGGCTGCAAGAGCCACTTCTCCCTAAACGTGAGTATGTATACAAAAAAATTAAGGGATTGATTACCAGAATTCTATATTATTCTGTTTTCATTTTTTCACAAATTTTGACCATATTGAGAAAATTTAATTCTTGATTTCATTTTTTGGGAGAGAGGTGAGACTAATCTTTACGTTCCTTTTCCCTTCCACACTTAAAATGGATTTCAAAGAAAAAAATCCTTATTGGCCCATAAACAAGATTCAAACATATTCTGGGGATGCTTTTCTTTAATCTGTTTTCCTAATTTGTATTTTCCATGAAATTCTTATTTTTACTTGAGAGTTTGCCAGCATATGGAGAATTTAAGTTTTTGTGGCTCATCACTGCTCATTGATTTTTGTAAACCATTTCATTTTGTATCTCACTGCCATCTCTCCATTCTCCCAAGCCCCCAATAAAAACGAGTAAACGCCAAACAAAAAGATAAAAAAAGGTTGGTTACACACTTCCCATTTGCATCTAGGTACTGGACTAGCTGCTGTTTTCATCAACATTTCTGTCGAGAATTTTGCTGGATGGAAGTATTCGTTGACATTTGATATAATTCAAAAGTCTTACCTGGCCGGATTCTTGGTATATATGTTGATCAACCTGGCTCTCGTGTTATCTTCTGTATATATTGTCACAAACTTTGCACCAGAAGCCGCAGGATCTGGAATTCCTGAAATCAAGGGTTATTTAAATGGTAAACATTAATGGTCATCTTTTTTTACCTCATTCCAAGTCAAATTTCAGGTTGGAGTTATTTCAATTTTGAGCTGTTGCTGATTTTCATTTAAATGTGCAGGAATTGATACACATGGTATACTTCTGTTCAGAACTTTGATAGGGAAGGTACGATGGCATATAGCAATCACTTTCCTTATTGTTTATTACTGTGATATGAATGTATAATCAGTATCATGTGCATTCTTTTTTGTCATAGATTTTTGGAAGCATAGGTTCAGTGGGAGGTGGCCTAGCCCTTGGCAAAGAAGGTCCACTTGTACATACTGGTGCTTGTATTGCTTCCTTGCTCGGGCAAGTATGTAATGATTAGAAGATATGATCTTATCGAGAATCACAAATCTGTTGCAATTTAAGAGGGTGTCTAGTAGTGACCACATTTCATTTCTATGTTTGGAATTAGTGAAGAGAAATTGCATCTAAATTTTATGCTACGTCCTATTGAGCAACTTTTATGAGTTCGTATTAATTAGCTCCCACTATCACATTTTGTTCTAATCAATTTTTGTTCAACATCGCTATGTCTTTGTGTTTCCTTGCAAACCTAAAATTTATCCTTTTATGCATAAACGCAGGGTGGATCAACAAAATATCATCTTAGTTCAAGATGGTTACAAGTTTTTAGGAGTGAGAGGGATCGTCGTGATCTTGTAAGTTAATGGTGATCATGTGATTCTAATAGTATTTATAAAATCTGCCTTTTTACGCTTGTTTTAGAGTGTCTTATTCTGTTGTCTTTCTTCCTTTTTCATGTTCCATTTTTCTTGCTTTTGTGTTGGGACATAGCTTGTTATGCACCGTCTAGTTTTTCATTCATTTTCGATTATAGTATCTTCTTTGCACCTTAAGTGAATACATTCTTTATTGAGGGCCTCTTTCACTTCTCTTTCCTAACATTTTTCGCAGATTTTCTGCTGACTTTCTTTCAGCCTTTAGTTCCAGAAAGTGTAATATAACATGGCATTATGGTAGTAATTGTTAAGCATGGAAGGGTGGTTACACCTATTTTATCAGAACACAGAAAATTTTTTTGGGGTGTAAAATAGACTAAACATATGTTCTATCCTAAGAAGCACCGACACCACGTATAGGACACGTTAACACGTGATTTTTTTGAAAAGTTCCAAAACGATAGTCGCCGACACATTGATTAAAATATGATTTTTTAACTTATTTTAATTTAATAGTCTAAAGTAATAATTATTTATTTATTTTTTTATATTTATTGCATCATATATATAAGTACGTTTGATTTTTTAGTGGAGGGTAAAATGGTAAAAAAATACATTCACATAAAATTTTATATGTTGCTTTGTTGAAGAATAAAGCTGGAAAAAAAAAAGTAAATTAAATATATGCTACAAAAAGATTTTACAAAATGCATTTTATGTTATTGGGCCCAACAATGAAAAGTATATTGGTTTACGTCCACAACTTTTCATTTCCAGTCATCACGTCTCTTCACTTCTTTTCTTCTTCCTTGCTGGTTCTTTTCTTTTTCTTCTTCCTCAGTCTTCTTCTTCACAGTCTGCATTTCTTCATTCTGACACGTGTCTGCGACGTGTCGGAGACTTAGTGATGCCCGATACGTTTCGGACACCGACATGTCGACGCCGGCAGCATGTCCGTGCTTCCCAGGTTTTATCTCTACTTGTGATGTATTCTAAAATGAGACTTCGAGCAGATACGTCGAGAAGAAAAGCCATTGCTTAATACTTAAAATTGACCTGTGTACCTCTTATATGGACCTCTAAAAGATATAAAAGACTGCTATATCCAGATGTCTCTCATTAAAAAGAGGTTATAATAATATAATGCCTCTGAAAATTGCTCATTTTTCACTGTTTAATGTTTTGAAAAGGTCACCTGTGGATGTGCAGCAGGAGTGGCTGCCGCTTTCAGAGCTCCAGTCGGCGGTGTATTGTTTGCGTTAGAAGAAGTGACATCATGGTAATTTTTTCTCTCGTTAATGGTCTAAGCTTTATGTCAATTAGAATGTAATGCATCTATTACATGATCTTAAGCTGATTACCTTAGCTTTTGGGGTTTCTATTGTTTAATAGTTTGTGAGATTTTTGCCTTGGGCACAACCTAATGATACATCCTAGGGATTTAATATTTAGAACATATTATTGGGAAAGTTAAGGAGAAACTTTATTGAATGGGAAGAATAATGAGATATTGATCGAGAACTTTCTTATCTAAACTTTTGACGTTAGCATGTATTTGCATATGGTACATAAATTGGTAGAAGTCATTCTTGGATTTCGGTAACATATTGTGCATCAACTCATGCACACTTTGAAATGCATATGCAAATAAATGATGAATGCTAAACTTTTTGTAGACGTGGGCATATCTTAAATAGTCTGATGGGTTCATCTGTTTCTATTAATTGTAATTTCTACCTGACATTATGTTGTTTTTGTCATATTCAATTTAAGGTGGAGGAGTCAACTTATGTGGCGTGTCTTTTTTACATCTGCCATTGTGGCTGTTGTTGTACGTACAGCAATGGGATGGTGTAAGAGTGGAAAGTGTGGGCATTTTGGCTCTGGCGGATTCATTATATGGGATGTCTCAGAGTAGGATCTGAACCTTGTTCTGCTTTTCATCTTTGTATCTTTATCTGATCTCTACATTGACATTTTGCGAGCTGTTGCTTGCCTTCTAACTAAGATCTATTTTAGTGGTCAAGAAGATTACTCGTTTCAGGAGTTGTTGCCAATGGCTGTTATTGGTGTAATTGGGGGTCTTCTTGGTATGTAAAAGTATACCCAAGTGACATTATTTTCTGGAATATGTGAAAGAAAGGTTCTTGGTGATGTGATTTATCCTGATATTTGATCCATGTGGGCATTCCATGAATGCTCACCAAATTCAAATTTTAATCAACAAGGAGCTTAGCAACAAAAGTGGATTAAAATTTGGGAAAATGAAGTTTGGGTTCTTCATAACGTATTGCCACTTCTGTACATTTTGCAATCCTATCAACTTTTGAGGTTTCAATATGTACAGAAAGCAGAAAGTTGAGCTGTTTGTCGTTTTTTTTTCCACCATTAATTTTTTTTTTTAATGTTTCTTATCCTCGGGAGCACTATTTAATTAGCTTACAATTTACAAAACTCAGTGGCAGCAGAATTACTTACATAAGAAAGGGAACCGTGTCAAAGTAAGTTCCCTAAATGAGATAAGCATGTGGTCTATACATGTTATATATTTGCAGTAAATGATTGCAAAATCTGACTTTCTTTGCTTAATGTTACAGATCATTGAAGTGTGTATTGTCTCTGTGATAACTTCAGTCATTTCATTTGGATTACCGCTTTTCCGAAAATGTACGCCATGCCCTGAAGCAGATGCTAATTCTGGTATTGAATGTCCACGTCCACCAGGAATGTATGGCAATTATGTCAATGTAAGATCTATGATCACATTTTTAGATTTGCTGCATCTTTCTAGGAATTTAGCTTTTACGTGCTTTTTCACGTTACAGTAATTTTGTGTTGCTTTATTGTCCAATAAATTAGAAATTCTGCACTTAAATCACTAGACTTTGTAGTACTTACTATATGCATGTGGGTTACAATGGATGTTTACGCCTGAAGTTATGCCAAGGGTCATAACAGCCTAGTCATGCGCGTCTTTTGTATATAGATTATCACCTTTCAAGTTTCAACGATGCTTTGGGCGTCCTCCAAACTCGAATTTTGATATTTAGAGAGGGTTACAGGAGCATCATGTTACCCTCATTGGAGTTATTACATTGATGCTTAAAATATATTAATTATCTATCAGTAACTGGTCTAGTTCATTATCATTTGAAGATTATTTTTGTCAGATTTATGCAAAAATCAAAATCATAGGTACAGGAGATCTGTTATCGGATCTCAAAAAGGAATTTTTACACGTTTCCTAAATCATGAAGTTTAAATATTCATGTTGGTTGTTATATGTTGAAAAGGATAAGTGCAAGCATTACATTATTTTTGAGAGCTCCGATCATATTGCTTGGTATTGGTCATCACGCTTGGCTTAGTCCATTTTCCTTTTAAAGTCTTTGTAATCACACTTGTACTTTTATGCGTCTACAGTTTTATTGCAGTAACAACAAGGAATATAACGACCTCGCAACCATATTTTTTAATACTCAGGTTTACTGACATTGACCTTTTTTTATTTTTTTATTATTTTCCATGGATACTTTGGTTGTCTTTGCTCATGTAGTCTCTATATATATGCAGGATGATGCCATAAGAAATTTGTTCAGTGCAAAAACAGTTCATGAATTTAGCGCGCAAAGCCTGCTGACATTTTTGGTATTGCATCCCCATCTGAGATCACTATTCTTTTAGCATTTATTGTATTATGTGTGTAGTATCTCGTCTCTAAAGATTGCCAAATACCTTTGGTCAGACAAAGGATGATTGTTTTCTATTAAGAAATCCAATTTGGAAATTTTTTGACGAGCAATTTGACGTTCAAGCCTCAATGCAAAATATTTATGTTGCTTAAAAATTGTTCTAAAGGAAAATCAAATGTGCCTAAAAAGGGTGATTACATGGAGTAATTATTTTCTTGAAGTGTTCAGATATCATATCAGCTCGGTTCCAGTTGGCTCACTTTATTGAGAATTTTTTTATCATTTTGTTATCAGTGAGAAAAATAGAAGTAACTTGCAAACCAATCTTTCTATATTTCTATGAAACTTGTTACCATCAACTAGATATTATGTCCTTGTGCATGTGATTAATTATTCTTCTACCTTGCTTTTTTCGTTCAGGTTATGTTTTACGCTCTAGCTGTGGTGACCTTCGGTACTGCTGTTCCAGCTGGTCAATTTGTTCCTGGAATAATGATAGGCTCAACCTACGGGCGGCTTGTTGGCAAGTTTGTTGTGAGTTTCTACAGGAGGCTGAATATTGAAGAGGGAACGTAAGTTCCCTTTCTCATTTAATATAACATATAAAGTTGTTGACACATCATTTTTGAAACTCTTAACATGATTGTGGTGATAGCAATGGAGCATACAATCCTTTATGATGTTTGATATATCCATGTTATTGGACTTTTTAGATATGCTCTTTTAGGAGCTGCATCTTTTCTTGGAGGCTCAATGCGGATGACTGTTTCTCTTTGTGTAATCATGGTTGAGATTACGAATAATTTGAAGCTCTTACCTCTTATCATGCTGGTTCTTCTTATATCAAAGGTGTGAAATTTTAAGTCTAATATTTTTCTGCACCTGTTTATGCCATGTTCCATCTCATGCTCAATTTTACCCTCTGTAGGCTGTTGGTGATGCTTTCAATGAAGGCCTATATGAAGAACAAGCTCGACTCAGAGGCATTCCCTTGCTTGAGTCAAGACCAAAATACCAAATGCGGAATATGACTGCAAAGGAGGCATGTGGGAATCAAAAGGTGGTGGTCATTACAGTGCTCTACAAATTTAGTTGTCTTTATTAATGCCTAAATAACTTAAGGTGTTTCTCTTGAATGTGCAAAGAAGGATTTGAACAGAAATGCATGTTTAGTTTTTCCTTCAATAGTTTGGAGGTCTAAAATTTGAAAATACTGTGACCCTTTTTCTTAACAAAGATTTTGTAAAAAATTACTATTTGTTGTAAGCTTCCAATTCTGATCTCCCTAATATGTGGCATGCTACAGTTCATTTTGCCCTTGTTTGGGCTCCATTAAACCAAAAATACATTTTTTCAAAACTCATTTTCAAGCACACATTCTTCAATAAAATAATATTATATGTAAACCCAAAATATTTTCTTACTTTATAATTACATGTTTTCCAAAAAATTACTATTCCAAAATACATTTATCCCAAAACCTCATTAAAATGGGGCCTGAACAAGGGCTTCGAAACATGCCTTATCTGGAAAACTTGTCAAAACGCAATTCTTTTATCTTGTATCCTCATGGTACCCTAAATTTTTCATTAAGTAAATTTGTGATTATTCTTATTACAAGGTTTATAGTTAACTACATGGATTTTTGTTCTTCTTAATTGCCTTGGACTTCTTCAGCCAACTAAATGTTCTACATCATGTAGGTGGTCTATTTTTCTCGTGTTGTCAAGGTTGCCGATGTTCTTTATATTTTGAGAAGTAACAATCACAATGGCTTTCCAGTGAGTTGAAGTTTCTGTTGCTCTAGATTACTGTCTGAATATTGGAGCTTTAACTAATATTTCTTCTTCCTTCCCATTTAGGTCATTGATCACACAAGAAGTGGTGAAACACTTGTTATTGGACTCATACTACGAAGGTCAGATATCAAACTTTGTCAACTTTTTGATCTTGTCATCATTCGTAAGGAACATAGAATCAAATGATATTGATGTGTTGTGATTTGCTATTCGATTGACATTGGTTAACTTGAAGTACTTGTTTCGCTGCTGCAGCCATTTGTTAGTGCTTTTGCAGTCAAAGGCCGATTTTCAACATAGTCCACTGTCCTCTGATTCAAGAAGTGGAACTCTGCCAATCAGGTAAATGGAGGGGTGATTTTTTCCAGTCTGCTTATTGATTTACTGAAAGAAAGGGTGACTAATAGTAAGTGGGTCCTGCAAATTGCAGGCACAGTCTCACAGAATTTGTTAAACCAGTTTCCAGTAAGGGAATATCTATACATGATGTTCACCTAACTCCAGATGATCTGGAAATGTACATTGATCTTGCTCCGTTTTTGAACCCCTCTCCATATGTTGTTCCTGAAGACATGTCATTAACGAAGGTGACAATTATTATCAGTTAGTCCGTTTGTGTTCGCTTTATATTTAATTTGCTAGATTTGTAATGAGGTTCAAATGATTGCTTAGAATATTCCACGCTGTGTTGATGATCCAGGTATATAATTTGTTCCGTCAACTAGGACTAAGACATATACTTGTTGTTCCACGTGCATCTCGTGTTATTGGAATGATTACGAGAAAGGATTTGTTAATAGAGGTACTTTTGACTGTTCAATTCTCGTCGATATATTCGAGTGTTCTGCTCTGTGATGATTAGGAAAACACATTCTTTCTTTGCAGGATAATGAAGATTCAAATGGTGTAGAGCTTCAATCCACTAGTGTAAGGTCTCTAATGCTACTTTACTCATGTCATGAGTTGAATTGCACAGCGTCTTGATAATGACTAGTCCATTAGATGATGTTTATGTATTGTGCATTAGGATCATTAAGAATAAAAAAGAACTTGCCTTTATTTTTGTGATGTGTCGATAAGTCAGTATAATGTAGGTAGCCACTTGCATTCTGGTTTAATTCTAGGCAGAGCATCATCAACTTCCAGAGGCCGTTGTTCTTGGTTTTCTGCTAGCTGGATGCAAATACTAGTGTTACTAAAAAGTTTATTATGTATTTGTGCCTAGAGCATTATCTTATCGGATGCCAACTTTTTTCTCTAGGTAGTCACTCCAGTTTTCTTTGCAAAATTTTGTCGCTCGAGTAATGATTAACATGTGAAGCTACTTCATTTATCTATGTATTTGTTGCAGGACGACAATCTTATAGTGGTGAACCTACTATTCTTTTGACTAATATCATCACAAATTAATTAATTTTTTCTTTGATTTGGACTTACTGCTCGAAGTTATAAACTAGTCTATATCTGGAGTTTGTGATCGGTTTTGCCTTCTGATTATTTCTCCCTTTCTCGCCTGCAGAGCTGAGGAAGGTGACAGAAGAAAGTATAGGAGGAAAATAAATGCTGGACAACCACTACTCGATGGTCTTCTAGTTTAAAGTTAGCAGTGTCACTGATGATACCGCGGACTAAGTTTCTTCGTCTTCCTGTTTTTTAACTGTAGATTTTATTCTTTATAATCTCAAAAGTTGTACTTGGGTTATTTTAGGTAAAGTATATATATTGTATTATTGATTATTGCCCCTTCTTACTGGGGCAAAAAAGTAGTAGAAATTCCCCCGTTTTATCAGATGTCACAAGCACGCTCCAAATTCTTACACCCCGATAATCACTGTAACATTCCAAAATTCTTACGGCACTGTTCATAATTTTGAAAAGTTGAGAGATTAAAGTGAAATGCGTTTTAAATTTTTATATATTTTTTGGGACAAATAAGTATATTTGATAAAACGAGTTTTAATAAATCAGTATTAGACACTTTTTATAGCATGTAATTAATTAGAAGTTTTTGATTCGAGAAAAATTAATTCGGATAATTTAGTTCCCATGATATTTAAGTTTAAAGAAATTATCAAATAGTTGGTTATTAATTTTAAAGCTATAGATGGCCGTTTGTAGATGACTTTTTGATTTTGGATTAGGATTAAAAAAAAAAAAGACAATTCTAATTCTAATTTTGATCATAATTAATTGTAATCCTAATTTAATTAAAACTTTGTTTCTCTTCATTACTTCAATTTTAACGCTAGTATGTAAAGTCAAATAAAATCAATTTTCAAATTCTTCCACGTGTCGTACCTTAATATAAATTTTATTAGATGATAATGATTGGTTGAGTATTTTAATTAGGAAATCTATTAATTGAATATAAATCTGTAATCTTAATTAAATTACGATAAAATTAATAGTAATTATAATTATATTATTTGAAATTAATTCTTATCAAAATTCCTTGTATTACATAATTTTTCAATTCTAGCAGCATACAAATTCAATTATGAATTTTAACTATAAATACTGGAAAAATTTCAATCATTTCACCACAAAAAATAAAGAGAGTCACTACAGAAAGAGGAGAGGAGAGGAGAGGAGAAAATATAGAAAAATGATAGGAGAATTTTTTACGTGCAAGATTTTATTATTTTCAACCTTTCAATATCAAAATAAGATACTTTGTGCATGTGGTTTGTTTCCGTGTACTTTTATATTTAATAATTTATGCATGAATTGCCAGTGAACTTTTAGATTCGACGTAACGAAATGTAAACTCTATTAGATTCTTTATAACAAAATGTGAAATTTTTCTTGAATTCAAAGTATTACTGATAAGTGTCTCGCTCAGTCATCAATGTATTTTATAAGAAATATGGTATGATGTGTCTATTTTATTGTTATATAATTTGTTGACCTATGTTTGATTATAATTTTAAAATTTTGATTATAACAAACAAATTAATCTTGTTTATTAACAAATTGAATTCAAGTGATTATAATTTTTCAAAACATGCGATAGAAAATTGATCGATGATCTTTAAAAGATCAAAAACTATCATTACAAATCAGACTCATAAATGAGATAAAGATAGAAATCACACATTCAAGAACTTAAGAGCCAAACTTTGGAGTAAAATCAAAGACTTGATTTCTTAAATAAAATGTAAATGTACTAACACTTTTAATATTTGACAATAAATGCTTAAACTCAAAATCCTTTTCTGCATTAAAAATAATTTTGTGTATTAAAAGTTATTCTAATGCAATGTTTTGATCAAATATAAAAATGACTTTTTAAATAATATTTGAACTTGAAAAATAGTTTTTATGCTTAAAAAGTTAGTGAAAAATACTTTCCAAAATTTCATATCCTTCAAAACTTTCGAATTGAATCAAACGGGGTCAAAATGTAAAAAGATCAAAACTACAGAGTAGTTGACTGGCCAAAAGAGGCGATCGACTGGTTAAAAGAGGTTGTCGACTAGAAGTTTCATACAATCTAAAATTTGACCATACATCTGATTTTTACAAAAAAAAACGGCTATAATGGTCATCGGACAAAAGACGGTCAACTGGACAAGTCATTTGAACTCACATATATTTTTTTTTTACGTTTTGAACTCTATAAATATCCTCATTTTTTAATTCTTCAAGAGCATCGAAGTAATATATTTTCTAAGAGATTTCCTTACGTTTACGTTTACGTTTACATTTGCATTCATTTCATTTATTTATTCATATAAATTTTTTTGATTGATTCCAACTATTTAATCATCATCTTCATCAAAAAATTTCATCCGTCTTTTTGTATTTAACTTATTTTTATTACTCGTAAAAGAGAGACATATTTTGA
>CAIGRN010182986.1:0-15489 GCA_903798345.1 Fraxinus anomala | reverse complement strand
CATTCATGTAACATAAATTTAGTTTCATACTTGTTATTATTTTTTCTTGTAAATCTTTTAAATATGAATACCTATATGTTATTTACTAATAATTTTTAGTTAAAAATATATAACGTTTCTAATAAAAAAGAAAAAAATACGATAAAGTATCCAATGAGTGTCATGTTAAGATTTGGTATTTCATTTTAAAATGTCAACCTTATTAAGAGAAGTAGTCTAAATCCTTATAAATTGGTTTATCTTTTCATCTTTATTCGATGTGAGATTACATTCCTTAACATACTCCAGTAAGATGGTGGCTCGTTTGAGCAAATCAATCTTGAAATTTGTATGCTCATTTTTTTGAGTCTTAATCAGATCGAATTGCTCGTTAGAACTTAACGGGCTCTGATACCATATTAAGATTTAGAGTTCCATCTTAAAAGATCAACCTTATTAAGATGAGTAGTCCAAACCCTTATAAATTGGTTTATCTTTTTATCTTTATTCGATATGGGATTATATCCTTTAACATGTCAGTATCGACAGGTATCCGATACATGTTGGACACGGACACGCTACCCTAATTGAAGTGTTCATTCAACAAAGTGAAGAATCAATATTATCAACAAAAACTCATCATAACTCATTTAAAATAATATACAAAAGTAACCTATGGATTCAAAACTAACCTATGGGTCTCTTACACAATAAAAAGTTCATAATTCATTAATACTACTCAATACATCAGAAATATCTCATTTAGTGCCACAAACCACAGTAATTACAACTTCCCAATAACATTCTATTTTTACAGGGTTTTCCAATTTTCTTTTTGGTATTTCACTTTATATGCACAATAAAATTTACAACTATTTTGCATTGACAAGTGAATATCAATCTTTGATTTGTTATAATATGAAGCATTTCCAATGTACCAACATTTTGTGAAACATCAAACACGCACCCCTGAAATGTTCCAAGTCAGAACATCTCTATACTAAAAGAGTACTTATAATGCAAGCTGTATAAAAAGGTGCAGATGCATGTAACTTCATCCATTCGTTATTGACATATGCAAATCAACACATGCTTAAAAATAGCAAGCAATAACATATATTAGTAGCCTATTTGAGCCTCATTAAAAGGTTTAGAACACATTTTGAAATAGTAGATTGATGGAAAATGTGTAGTTAAAAAATAAGTAAAAGTTTTGGATTTGCATGTAATATTATTTTTATTGAAAAATGTAAAGTTGAAAAAAAATGTATTTTTGAAAAAATGGGAATCAAATAGAGATTAGGTTAAAAACCACTAGAACATACTAAAACTTAGAACTAAAGATCGTCTATAATTGGAAACGTACAAAAACATACTTGAGAAGATTCTTCATCCCCTTTAAGTCCACAAGACTGCCGAGAAATGATTAAAATTTTATAGATTTCGAAAACTCTTAAAAAGAATAAAATTACACGATTCATCCTGGTATTGAAGAATGGAATAACGGTGAAAAAGAAAGTATAGTTGTACCGTGGCATCCTAAGAAATGATTGTTATCATTGATAAAGAAATGAAAAGATCGGTGTTCTTCATTCTACAAAAAGAAAGAATATATAACCAAATCTAATCTCAAAAGCCATTACATTTGAAATCAACTATACCTCATATCTGGCGGGTACATGAAGTATCAAAATCATCATAAGCCACTCTCGCAATCCAATTACTAAGGGTCTGCATGATTCACATAAGCCAACTCGTACATAATACACAAATTCACCACAAGTTTCTCATTCAATGCCATATTCGGAATTCTCTCCAATGCACTCTCCAATACCTTAATGAAATCGGATAAGTCCCTCAAGTACATCAAATAAAGAGCTTTGTTATTAATTGCCACAGCATCTGATCCATCCCTCTCTATACATTCTTTATACATCCTCACTGCCGACACAAAGTCCTTCCCAACCAAATAAATCATTGCCTTATTCCTACTAACCAAATTCTTCAATCCCACATCACTATTTGCACGTCCAACCACCATTTTTTCGATTGCATCAAAATTGATCTTTGCCCCTTCCGCCCTCAACAAATCCAACACACCTTAAATTCCTTTTGGCTAAAATGATATTATAATCGTATTGATTACCAATCCCTCGCGCTTTTTCCAAATCTCCTACAAAACATTCATATCACTAATACTTCTATCATCACTCTTGTCAATGGCCTGTGGTGTCTGTTTTAGTTTCTTATCTCGGATGAAATGTAGGAGAGAGTAAAGGCGGTCGAGGGATAATTGTCAGCTCCCCAGGGTAAGTGGCATGTGTTGGCGGCGCGGGCTAAATACAAGTGTAGGTGAAAGTGTTGTCGTATATCGAACAAACAAAAAATAATGTTTAATCCGAAGGAACGTAACTAAACAATAAAACAAGATGATTGAAAATGTAGTGTGAAAACTGCAAATGAAAACAAACGTGAGCCAAGAAATAAAAAAGAACAATAAGAACAATTCGAGGCAAGTGATTTTCACTCTTTTCTTAAGACAAAATTGTCTCGCAACGATGTTCACGGTTCACGGCACTTGTCTCCCAAGATACAACGGATTCTACTTGTGGTAGAAGCACTTCAAACCACAAATTACGACGAACTTTCTACGGAGTTTCTCTCTACAAACAAGAAAATGGTTTTGAATGAATTTAAAAGTGATTTGTAAGAGTTTTTATACAATTTTAAATGCAAATATGGTATGGGATGCCTAATGGATGTCCAGAATTCCTATATATAGAGGATGATGGATTGTGAATTAAGTGTTGCGCTCCAAACTCAGAAACCCTTGCCAAAGGTTGTACAATTCACTGTCGCTAGCCTGTAACGATCACTTCGTTCAAACGATAAAAACTGTGACTTCGTCACTAGCCTGTAGCTCGAGTTACAGTCCAGCATCAGGTGAGCGACACACTTATGCAAACATCCGACAATTTCCTCTATTTTGCTTCTCAACTTTAGATAGCAATTTCTCATTCATCCGGAATTAGTTTTAAGATTCCAAATATACCACGACGATCTACTTGATGAGTAGAACAAGTTGGTCTATTTATATCTGTAATTTGACCATCGAATCAAATTCAAATATTTGGTCGAAGTTGACACAAAAGTCACTTTTTCAAGTTTTTGATTTGACACTTAACCAAATTTTCAATCTTTTAAATCAATTTCCAACAGCAAGTGGACTTGTAGCTAACAAAGTGCAAAACGAACCATGGACCTTGGGTAATGGTTTAGATAATATTCAGGATAGGATTCGAATAAATACTGCTTGGAGTCCAAACCATTGTCTGGGTTTTGGAGTTCTCGTTGGGCATTAGAGAAGCGGTGGAATTTGATGGGGGCAAGGAGATTGAAGGTAAGGTAGATTAGGTGTTCATGGGGCTAGTTAAGGAGGGAAATGGATCGAGCTTGTGCCACTTTGTCAAGGGTTGATAGCTTGTGGCAATGGGAATTGAGAGATGAATATGGGTTGGTGTGTGGATCTTCCATCGGATTGGAAATGGTGGTGGAGAAGGAATTTGGTAGTGGTGATTCAGGGATTTCCATGGTGGAGGAGGCTATTGTGCGCCGTGGATACAATTACAATACATCTCTTTGAAATCTAGTCGAGTAACTTGTTATTTATATCACGATAATTTTGCACTTATCTTTATTAACTACTATTTATTATTATTCACATATTCCCAATATTTATTCTTTTACTACTTGTCTTTATAAATTATTTATAAGTTTTCTAGACGGAGGATCATTTGACATTTGAAATGTCTTTAATGATTCTTAAAAGTTATCATCTATTTTGCAAAATAGCTTTATTAATTTTTGGCTCTTGATATAAATATTTGAATCACTTTTTATTCGAAAAATCATATATTTTTAATTATCTAATTTAACCATACAAAAAGGAGTGTTTTCCATTTACCCTTTTGCTTCTATCTTCCTTACCACCTTTAACAAACTAGCTGTTTGCCTTTCCCCACCGCCTCCATCATTCATCACTCACGTCTTTCTGTTACTCTTTTCAATTTCTTTTATCCAGCACCATTCCTCAAGGCCGAATGGGATAGAAAGGGGGAAGGAATGGGAGAAAGGACACACAATAGAAGCAGGAAGTTGTAGGGTGCAACCACTGCAAACAAAATAATTGATTTTTTTTAGCATACCAACCATAAGAAGATAATTTTAAAATAAAGAGATTTGTTTTCATTATCTCATCATTTTTAAACAATCTCTCGTATTTTATATTTAGAGTCATGTTGTCGTAATTGAAGATTAACTAATCACATTTACATATGACACTACACATATTATTGGGAATTAAACCAACATATCAAACAACCAGCGGAAGTAGTTAATTCAACCCCTCAATGTGCAAGAATTAAAATGATAGCTATAATAGGTAATCCAACAACTCACACACTTTGCGAGAATATAAATTTAACGCCAGAGTTTTTAACGAGGAAACCCTGCGAAGAGAAATACATCAAGAACACATATAGTTCTTGGATATCAACAACAACGTCATCATAAAGTAAATACACACTATAACAAGGAGAAAGTCTCACTAAACAAGTGTGTGTAGCCCAAAAAAATGGAGAGGAATCTGGATGATCAGCTCCGGTCAAAACGTAGCTCTTTTCTCCAGGAACAACATACTAAAATTTCACTTTAATCGGACCACAAATGAACCTCTGATCTTTGACAAGAAGAGTTGAATCCCTAGCTTTCTCTCTCAGTATCGTTCTCTCCGTCTGTGTTGTATATATGTATATTGTGTGTGTATTGTCTCTTTATAATGGTTTTTGGGCCGAAGTGGCACAAGGCCCAATTACCATAAAATGGGTTCCCTCACGTGGAGGGAATTCACCCAAACATATATATGGGTAATTTAGAGAAAGGAGAAACATTATAGTTTTCACTGAAATCGTACCCGAGTTATTTTGAAGGAAAAACAATCACCTTCTTCCTTAATTGTGAACAGGTCAACAATTTACATACACATTGTCTGTTACATTTAAAATAAAGAGCTTGTTTGAGCTCCATTTTTCAATTAAAATACATTTTGTAATTGTATTTTGATGGAGAATATGTAATTAAAAATAAGAAAAAGTTTTGGGTTTGCGTATAATAATATTCTATTAAAGAATATGTGATTGAAAAAAATATAGAGAAAAATGTATTTTAAAAATAATGGGAACCAAACAAGGGCAAAATGTGAACTTGTTAAGTCCAAAGTGAGTTGATATTTGTTTTCTCCATTAAAACGTTGATACTTCACTATAATAACTTTAACATGCAAATATTAATACGTTATTTTAAAGATGACCATACTATTTTCTCCATTAATATGTTGACACCTCACTATAATAACTTTAATATTTGATGAGTGTGCTTAACTCATCACATATACGATAATTTATTTATTAGTATCTTGAAAGTGCTTAAAACGTTTTAATGTGTATTTTAATTTTGTTTTTAGGTTAAGTTAATTGGGGTGAATAGTGCAAAACTTGGAGAAAAGAGTGGTATAAGCATGAATTAATGAGAAGTTGATGTTGATTTGGTGAAACTTGATGATTGGAAGTTAAATTAAAAGAAAGAAGTGAATAGCGACAAAAATGGTGTGAAGTCCAAAGTTTGAGGAAACTGTAACTTTTCAAAAGTTGATTTGGATCACAAAATGATAATTGAAGATTACTAGGAGCCAATCGGATACAATTAGAACTTAAAATGAGTGAATTGTTCACAAATCAATTTTCAACCGCACAAAAATGTATATAATTTTTAGCCGGAGATTGAAATCCATTTTTGACATAGTAAAAGTTCGAATTGGAAAATGATATGTGAAGCAAAGTTATAGCCATTCGAGTTATCTTTCCAACTCACTTTGAATTGTCTCAATCGAATATCAAGAGAAAAAGTTATGATAAAAATGCTAAAAGATGTGCAGTGCTAAATTTCTATCCGAAAGTGGTCGTCACAGCACCATTATTGTTGAATTTTCATAGCAATGCGGCGCCGCAATGCCACTTGGGACTTCAAGATATTATAAATAACAATTAAGAGACTCTTTTACAATTACAATTCAACTGGACAATTATCGAGAAATCAAGAATAACATTGCAAATGAGATTGAAGATCTATCAAAACTAGTTTTTCCGTTCTTTTCTCTATGTTGTTTTATTTGAATTTGATTATTTCTATACATTCCGTCATGAACTAAATATCTAATCTAGAATTTGATGACATTAATTGAAAGTAATAAGAATAAATAACACAAATAAACATGATTGAAAAATCTCAATGAAATAACTATAATAAAATAAACCATATTCTCAAGTTTTGGTTACATCAAATTCTAGATTAGATATTTAGTTTAGATTTTATGTGAATAACTTGGGTATTCGATGGAGGAAAATTTAGACGTAATCATAGAATAACACAACTTAGAAAATTATAGATTTCGAGAGAAAGTACAATTTTTTCGAAGCATGTTTCATAGAAGAACCACGAACTTGATAGTTTTTAAATTTTAATTCAAACTAGGGATATTGGAATTGAAATATAAGAATAATTTTTACTTGGCACTCATGAGAGGGAGTATAATTAAATTATGATTTTTGCTTATAAATTTAGGAAAATCAATTAGAAGAAACTATATATTTGATAAATATTATTAATAGTGCGGTGAAATCATGCCCTAAGCTATCTCATATTGATCTATTCCTTCAAATTTGCATAATATTATTGAGTTATCATCATATGCATCTTATTGGACTAGTTAAAACCATTGATTACAACATTCATTTGCATAAATAAAATAGAGTTCAAAATAATTATAGTATTTGGTATAAATTGAATTTCAATCCCTGTGGATTCGACATCCATATTTGATCATTTATTACAAAACTTAACACCATACACTTGCGGTATAATTACGTTACATAAAAAGTGTAGCAATATGCAAATATTAAAACGTCATTTTAAAGATGACAATACTAGTTTTTTCTATGTGACATCTTATTATATTATGTTGCTAACAAGAGTTAATATAGTAAGATATCAATATCTTAGTTTAAGGGCTGTCAAATAGGGACAACAAATTCCACTCATCGAAAATAAGGGCATCTTATGAGGAAAATCCTTTTTTTTCCTTGATCACAATTAGTTTTGAAAAGTTTCTAGAGCCTAAAGATTTGACTTTCATGAGGTAATCGTGGGAAGATGAACTATTCTTTGAGATTTTTTTTAGCTTATACAGGGTTTTATATGACAAAGGACATATTTAAGAAAGAGAACAAATTTAGATTAAGGGATAAGGGATAAGAATGGCGACGGACAAGTTAGGATCGAGGATATGGGATATGTAATATTTAAATGCTCCATTTTTAAGATTGAAGATCTGTGTGCTACATCAGTCAAAGATTGGGGACTTTACTACTATTTTCCCTTATTTGTTATTGCATACTAAAGAAATAGTGCCCATCAAATAAAGAATACAGACCTTTTCAATTTCCAAAGGATTAATAACATAAAAGCCCCTATAAACGTTTTCATTTGAAATATGCCCCAAACCTATTAGAAATCACATAAAACCCCTTATTTAAACATTTCGTGCAAAAAATTCGCATACCGTCCAATTCCGTTAGTTTAACCATCAAAAAAGTAAAATTGTCAAAATTAAAGAGAAATAATTGTAGTTGTGATCCCAATTTTTATTTTTTATTTTATTTATTTATTTATTTTTGGTAAATTACACTAAAATCTTTTATTTACACCACCCACAATCCCAAACCATTAAAACATTATCTTCTTCTCCACTTCCACCACATCCTACTTCCTACTACCATGAGAAGCTGCAAATCCTGTAACTTTCGTTGCCCATTACCATGAGAAGGCAGCAAGACTACACACTAGCATCCAAACCTTAGTTTTATAACCTTAAGTCTTTCCTTCAATTTTTTCATCTCACAAGCCTCTAGCTTCCGTAAAAAATGCCGCCAAAGCTCAATCCCTCTCAATTTTGCAAGACAAAGATAACAGATTTCCAAACATCTGTTTTCAACAAAATAGAAAAGCAAAACTGAGCAAAGGGATTTATCAATTCACCCACTCCAGGAAAACATTAAGAAGCATTGTGAACAGGGGGCTCGGACCTATTAACAGTGGACTTACCTTCTTTTCAAAAATAGGTTTTGTATCAGGATTTCTGTTTGTGGCCCAAGCCCTTAGTGGTAGTTCAAAATGCTTGTTGACAACATCTAGTGGAGGTGCATCTTCTCCTAGGATGACAAGATGTAAGACATAAATTACATACCTCAAGCCATGTTATCCAATATCTAATTGAAAGATCTGCAGTAAAAATGAGTCATCGAAGCACCATGCACCTTCTAGCCAATTCCTTCTAGCGAATAAGCACTTAATAACCCCTTTAAGTTGATGGAACTAAACACGAGACTTTCAATATCAAGAGAGAAAATCTGCAGGGGTTTGTTTTCATGGGTTTGGCTAGGGATCCTTTGGCATATATACATAAAGACAACCACTACAACTTCCATCAATCATGGAAGTTGGTGGTTTTTCCTGCAATAACTTTCCTCCAATAACTAAATGAGAAGTTATTTAGGCAGTTAATTAATCCACCATTTAAACTTTACATTTATTTATATTTATATTGACCATGTGGGCCACAAACGGTTTACATTATCCCACTTGGTCCACATGTGCAATTGTTAACTTCAAGTGGGTACTTAATATGTTGAAACTGCCAATAACACACTCAAGTAGAAATTCACAATATTTGAATCATATCGTTCATGTTTTAATAATCAAACATTTACTTCCATGTATTACAAATATGATCACTTCTAGAGAGTACTTTACTTTATGAATGGACTTCCTATAAGTCATTCGGGGTCTAAACTATAATAACCAAAATGGATATCCAAATTACAAACTTTAGGTGCACTAATAATATTGTTTCGAAAATAAAAACAATAATCTTAAAACCAAACATCAGAGTGTCATACTGAGCACGCACCATATTCTCTACATGAGCTTTATAAACTTTAGGTGACAAACCCTTAGTCATGGGATTTGAAATCATAAGATATGTCTTGATATGCTCAATGGTTCTCTTTATATGATCTCTGATAACCAGATATTTTATGTCGATATGTTTGCTTCGGTTTCCATTTCTTTTATTTCTTGAAAAGAAAATTGCAGATGAATTATTGTAATAAATCTTCAAAGACTTCTCTATATTATCGACAACTCTTAAGCTTTTGACAAAATTTCTCAGCCATAATACCTGTGTTGTAGCTTCATAGCAACCAATGAATTATGCTTCCATCGTAGACGATGCAATTATAGTCTGATTGTTGCTTCTCCAAGATATAGCTCCTCTAGCTAGAAGAAAAGTGTTTCCTGAAGTAGACTTTCTTATGTCTACGCATCCAACAAAATCTAAATCCATAAATCCAACAACTTCAAGATTGTCGGAATACTTGTATGTAAGTTTTTAATCTTTGGTTTCTTGTAGAAATCTCATCACTTTCTTGGCAGCTTTCCAATATTCTATACCCAAATTACTTTGATATATATCTAGTATACCAATCGTAAGTGCAATGTCGGGTCTAGTACAGACTTATGTATACATCAAACTGCCAATAACGGAAGCATAGGGTATAGAAGTCATGTGCTATTTTTCCAATTCATTTAATGCACATCGATTCTGACTGAATTTATCACCTTTAATGATGGGTGTACACTTGATGCACAGTCTTTCATCCTAAATCTTTTCAAAACTTTTTCAACGTAGACCTGAGACAATTCTAATGACATTTAGATATGTCTATGTAAATCTCTATACCAATGACATAAAAGGCTTCACCCATATTCTTCATTTCAAAGTTTTGGCTAAGAAATGTTTTTTTGTCATGTCCTAAATCACTTCTTGCAAGTAAAATATCATCTACATATAGATTTTCGGTAAAACCATATGAAGTAACAACATTGTGAAACTTCAAATACAACTGACGGAAAGCCTGTTTTAACCCATATATAGATTTTCTTAATTTGCAAATTATGTGATTATCTTTATCACTAGTAAATCCTTCATACTGTTTCGTGTGTACTTCTTCTTCAAGATCTCCATTCAAGAATGTTGTTTTCACATCCATCTGATGTAGCTTCAAATCAAAATCAGCTACTAAAGCTATTATAATTCTAAACGAATCTTTTTTTGAAACAAGAGAAAATGTTTTATGGTAATCGATGACTTCTCTTTGAGGGAAACCCTTAACTACAAATCTGGCTATATATCGTTCTATAGTGCCGATGCATTTCTTTTGGTCTTATAGAACCATTTACAACCGATGGTTGTATGTTCATCTAGCAATTCAACGAGATCTCAAACTTGATCCATATATTCAATTTCTTCCTTTATGGCATCATATCAAAACCTTGAGTTTTCCCCTTCAATGGCTTGTGAAAATAAGTCTAGGATTATGTCAAGTCCAACACATATATCAGACTCGTGAAGATATACAACATAATCGCTAGAAATTGCTAGTTTCCTTATTCTTGAAGATCTCCTTATACTTGCTATCTCATCTTGATTTTACATATTTTGAGTAGTAATAAGTTCAGCATCAAGTAGGGATTCGCACTCTGCGTTTTCCTCATATAGTAACGGTTGTTCTTGAGTTGGTTCATTTCCAGTTGTAATTGAGTTCTTTCTTTTAAAATGAATTAATATGCATGGATTGGAAGATGACCCAACAGGTTCTTTCATTTCCTGAAAATCAATATTTCTAGGGAACTCGCTCACACTCACTTCATGATCCTCCAAAATTTTTGCATTTCTAGCTTCGACAATCCTTGGAGTGTGCAAAGGACAATATAATTTATAGCCCTTGGAGTTTATTGGATAGCCTATGGAAAATTCACTAATTGTTCTCGGGTCCAATTTCTTTATATGAGGACTGTAAACCCTCAATTCAACTGGACAACCCCAAATGTGTATATATCTCAAACTAGGTTTCCATCCATTCTAAATTCCAAATGGTGTTTTAGCAATTGTTTTAGATGGTACTCTGTTTAAGATATACATGACAGTTTTTAAAGCTTCACTCCATATATGCAAATAAAGACTTGAATTGCTCATCAGACTCCTAACCATATCCATTAAGGTCATATTTCTTTTTTCAACTATACAATTTTGTTGAGGTGTATCGGCATCGTATATTGTGTTAGGTTACCTTATTCTGCTAAAAACTTAGCAAATGGACCTAGCATTTGTCCTTTTTCTATGTACCGTCCATAATATTCTCCACCCATGTATAGCCATGTCAACTGGCCGAGTTGAGCCACGAGCCGAAACTCAAAACTCGGGCTCGGCTCAAGCAAAACAGGTCCGAGCTTTTTTGGGGTCCGAGCCAAAAAATAAGGCTCAGCTCGAGCTTTAGCGTGCCGAGCCGAATCGTGTTTTTTAAAATTCGTTATAAATTTATAATTTTTTATAATGTATTTAAAATTTGTGCAATTTATAGGTGTTATAAATAATAACTAAATATTAATATATAAAATTACTAAACAATTTTTTTATATTACTTAGTCACGTGCCGGCCCAGGCTTGAGCCGATGCCCCAAAATGGGGCTCGACCCGAGCATCGGCTCAGTGAAATCGAGCCCGAATCGGGCCCGACTCCGACTTTTTCCGGGCCGAGCCCGAGCCGCCCGAGTCGACAAGTTTTTTTGACATCCTACCCATGCCCCACCTTATAATTTTCTTTCTTTTTGTTTTCTCTACTTCTACTTTATAAAACTTGAAAGCATCTAGTGCCTCATCTTTATGATTTAGAAGATAGAGATACATATATCTTGAATGGTCATCTATGAATAAGATGAAAATATCTCTGACCAATTAGACAAAGAGTAGGAAAAGGTCCACAAATATCCGTGTGAATAATCTCAAGAATGTCCGAACTCCTTTGGCATCTTTAGTGATCTTGTTTGTGTGCTTTCTCTTTATGAAGTCAATACAAGTCCCAAATCAGTAACGTCAAGAGTTGGTGAACTCCATCATTTACTAATCTTTTAAGTATCTCTATGGAGATGTGTCCCAATCTCCTGTGCCATAACTTAGAGGAGTTGTCCTAATCTCCTGTGCCATAACTTAGAGGAGTTTTCTTTAACAATACAACACTTGTTGCCAATACTATCACCATGTAGTTCAACTAAGTTACACTCATAAGTGGGATCCAAAAACAAATTTATATAAATTATCAACCAAAACACCATGTCCAACAATAATTGAATTGTGAAATAAGCTAAAACTTCTATTTTCTAATACAAACTTGAAACCCAAAAGTGCTAATCTTGAAATAGAAACTAGATTACGAGAAAAGTCAGTAACATAGAAGGTGTTTTTAAGATCCAAATAAAAAGTAGAATTTAAAACTAATCTAAAAGTTCCCACGCCTTCAACAGTTGAACTCAACTGATTTCCAAAATATACTCTTTGTTCATTTGGTTGTGGTTTTATTAGGTTCAAAAAGCCCTGTATAGTATTGACAATGCAAATTGTGGTACCTGAATCAATCCACCATGTATTATTTGGAAAATTAACCAAAAGAGATTCATGACACTAAACAGATGAGAGTACCTTCATTTTCGAGCCATTTCCTAAGCTTGAAATCGTCCTTCTTTATATGTCATTTCTTCTTGCAAAAGAAATAGATATCCTTTTTGCCATTTTACTTCATTGGAATCTTATTCTTCATTTTAGGACCATATTTACCTTATTTCCTTTATCGCGAGTTGTCATATGAGCAGTTTCCAACTTCTCATGTTTTAGCCTCTCTTCCTCTTGAACACACATTATCAGGAGTTCATTCATAGTCCATTTTTCCTTATGTGTGTTAAATGATATTTTGAATGGATCGTACTTCATAGAAAGAGAATTCAAAATGAGATCAACAAGGAATGACTCAGAAATCTCTATCTCCAAGGATTTAAGATGAGCATCAATGTCTCTCATTTTCATTATGTGCTCACGCACATCTTTAGAATTGTCAAACTTCATGCTTGAAAGCATTTTCATTAAGGTGCTAGTCAATATTTTGTTAGAACTTACAAATTGTTCTTCAATAGCCTTTATGAAGTCCTTAACCTTATCATATTGAGGGATTGATCCCCTAATACGTTTACTGACATGCATCTCATGAGACTTACGCTCAAGCAATTGGATCTTTCCCACGATTCATACAATGACCTCTCTTCTAGCGTACTTGATTCCATAGGGACAAGTGGTTCATCCACACGGAGCGCCAAGTCGAGATCCATACATCCCAAAGTAAGGACAATTTTGCTCCTTCTAGTTAGAAAAATCACCTCGTAGAATTGGAATTCGAATAGAATCATTGAAAAAACTAGGAACCAATGCATAAGAAAAACACATACATTAATGCTATGAAAACTATCTTTATATTGAATTAACCAATGCTAATTCAACTTTGTAAATTCAAACCTTCCTGTGAGTAGAGGTTAATATCACACATTGAATTTACAAGGACTTCAGTAATATCAAATATAAGTATTTTTCATACCCGTGGGCCTAGGAAATTTCTTGTTTCGATATTTAATAACCACTTTTTGCAATTAAATCTCTAAGATAACTATTTCCCCCTGGGGCCAAATAATCATCATATGAATTAATAGCACTTTATATCTTATGTATTACCAAAGAATTCCTTATGTGATCTAATGTTCCACAACATAAAATTATAACTAAAGATGCTTTGGCTAATCTTTAGTTATAATAACATGTCGAAACCTCAATTGACATCTCAAAATGGAGATTTTTTTTTTAACAGCCACAATATTTAATACTTCTTAATGATTCTAGTGAACATCCTGATTATTTATCAATTATAAAAATAAAATAACAAAAGATGTAATAAAAGATATGTTCAATTTTACTGTAATTGGCATATATAATTGATTTTTGGCACACATATATCATACTGTAGAATAAGGAATTTTTACTACTCAATTTTGCATCTTTATGTATTAATATTGAATGATGCACTTCCCGCAACCTAAATATGTATACCTTACATTTATTCAGCTTGACACGAAAGAAAAAGAATAAAATGTTGACTTTTATCTCCCCACACATATATAAATCATGTATACCTGTTTATCTATCAACAATTCCTTAAAAAGAAACAGTCAGTGAATATCTTAGTCCTTGTTTGACACCCATTTTTTGAGAAGAATTTGATTTAGAATAGTGATTGATGGAAGAATGTATAGTCAAAAAGTAAGGAAAATTTTTGGATTTATGTGTAATATTATTTTATTGATAGCATGTGTGGTTGAAATAAAGAAAGAGAAAAAAAATGGGTATCAAACAAGGGCTTAATATGTATCAATTCAAGTCCGTACCTCAAGACACACGTGTAAAGGAATGAATAAAGAATCATACTACATGTACAATACTGGTTGATAACATTGATTGACAACATCTTATTTGACATCATCATATCCATCCATTTTAAAAAATTATTTTCTACATCATATACTAGGATTTTGACAACACATGATCGTCAATTATTGTTGTCAAAGAATATTGTACACTTAGATTAATTCATCAATAAATATTGTACATAATCCATATGCATATCAATGGGCCTGGTAAAGCACATTTATCCTATTAGGCCCTTATCATGATATGCACAGAATGGCTAGCATTTACAGAAATCAGATCCACTATAATATATGAGGAAATTACACCTAAATCTAAAATTAGATTTTCAATTTCACAAATAAGGTCACACGTTTAATTAATTTAAAAATATTTTTTATTTTTATTTTTATATCTACATACAATAAAATATTTTGACATAGCCAAACCCTAAATCATTTGAACCAATTCTTTCCCTCCACCATCTCTCCTCCCACTGCCCACGGCCTCCATTTCTCTCCACGCTCTCGCCTTTCTCCCAACACCGCCTCCTCCAACCACCGCAGCGGCGATGATCAGCAGTGCACGGACTGCTACTGCTCTGCAACAGCGATGAAGAACAATCAATAGGTATAGACAGCACAACAGTTTGAACTACATAGCAGCGCTCACATCGCTGGCACATCGTCTGTCTTCTCTCTATGCAAACGGCACAGCAGCGCTCACAGCCGACGACAACGCTGCTCAAATCTCCGACGGTGTCGGTAGGGGAAGAGAGAGAGAGACGAGAATATGGAGAAGGAGAGAATGGAAGGACTGTAGAAAAATGATTTAGGGTTTGTTTGGGATTAGGGTTATTAATTAGGGATTTCGGCTTGGTGCTACACAGCAAATTCTGGTGGTGTTTGTAATTGGGGGTGGTGGTTGTGATGTGCGGTGGCGAGACAATGGTGATGTTGGCGGTACTGGTAAGATTGGTGGTTGTGGTGGTGCCACGG